>CAUVYP010000987.1:36615-51615 GCA_963556195.1 Sepiola atlantica
GTGAACCAAGTGCAAGAAAAATGCAAACAATTGCACTTAAAGTGATGGTTAGAATCTTAAAAAGATCTCTTGGTTAGAGTGTATGAAATAGTGAGTAAATGTTTGGCATCCGTTAGGATGCCCCATCTCCAGCAAATAAAAAATTGAAAAAAATGATGAGGTTTGTCTTACCCAAAAACCCCGTCAAGGGGAGGAATTGGATACTCTTATAGAGAACGCACTGCATTTCAATGACTTTGTGTCGTCAACGTTCGGAAGTGCCCGAGAATTGACGAAATAATTAACCAATCAGGTTGCAGCAGGCATTAGACAATCAGGTTTCAACCAAGCAGACGATAACTTTTGGAAGAAATTAATGTTCCTCACTTCTTTAAACTCAACGTTCGATGGATAATGGGGAACTTTCGTTGAACACTGATATCTACGTATCTCATAAAAAACGAATGTTAGCATCAGGAAAGGGTCACTTGGTTCCTGAGATTAAATTCAAGTGAACCACTGTCGATTTTAGAAAACTGTCCGACCCGTTTCGAACATTCGATACTACACTTTTTACTGAAGTATCAACTTTTTTCGTAGCGGGCGTCTATAAATTCATTTTAAATAATAACACCTATATATATATATATATATATTTTGTTTTCACACTCAAGTTTTTTTTTTATTTTGTGCTGATCACTTTAATCACACGTCCCTTTCATTTTGTTTCTTTTTAACGGAAGTCGTGGTACACCAGACAGAGAGGTAATCGTCCTTTCAATGCCTCGTACCCAATATAGTTTTCAGAGATCGCTGCATCATTCTGACCCACATTTGCGAGCTGCCTCGAGGATATTATAATTCTAGTAGCGAAGTGTGATTTTTTTGTTTTAACTATAAGCTTTAAAACCTCAATTAAAAATTAAACATATTTCCAGAAATAATTTACCTAGAAACGGGTTAATTGTTTGTGAAGGTACTTTCAAGAAATTTGTTTCTCACAGAAAAACGACTGGCATCTACACTTAACTTTGATACATTTTAATATGCAAAATTTGATTCAGGCCTCACTTGCCCGACTCCCGAGAAATAACAGGGCAATGATTAGGTTGATATGTAACGTAAAGCCGGACCAGATCCAGAACATACGGTCAGACGCTCTACTCAATATATTGGCCATCCCAAAACTTGATGTCCTAATAAGGGCAAACCGTCTTCGCTTGTTCGGGAACGTCGAAAAAAAAAAGCAAGGGGTTTATAAGTACTTGCAGAGAGCTAAGACTGAACAGTAAAAAGAAAGCTGGGTGCCCTAAGAAGTCATGGAAAGAAACCATCAGGCAAGACCGTAAACAGCAGCAAATGGACACAATCAATCCCCACAATTGAGAAGCCAGAAAGTGTCGAACCACTTGTTGGAAGCAACATAGACGATAAACCTGGATAAGGAGTGAGTGAGTGAGTGATGAGTCAATTTTAGAAAACTGTACGACCCGTTTTGACCTATTCGATTCTCTTCCGATGCTCTACCGTGTCTATTAAAATACATTTGGTGTTATGGAGTATATGGTCTGTTTGGTTGAAATGTTTGGCTATCTGGGATATATATATATATATATATATATATATATATATATATATATATATATATATTTCAACAGTGGATGTGTTGTTGTCTGGTTGAGGTATGGTTCTGTTCAATCCTAGTAGGTTCACCCTCCCAGGCTTTACCTTCTCTCTGAGAAGGGGTTAGTTTATTGCTTATGTCCTGAGGTCCCCTACCAGA
This sequence comes from Sepiola atlantica, assembly GCA_963556195.1. Classification (NCBI taxonomy): domain Eukaryota; kingdom Metazoa; phylum Mollusca; class Cephalopoda; order Sepiida; family Sepiolidae; genus Sepiola; species Sepiola atlantica. Next base: position 38,378 of record CAUVYP010000987.1, read on the forward strand.
GAATGCTGGCAGGGCTGTTCGGGCATTTTTGTTGGCCAGAGTGCACTTATCCTGCCGCGCTTTAATGTATATTATATATATATATATATATATATATATATATATATAGCTATAGCTTTATAATATGAATATCTAAATGAAAGATCAGAATTTTCTACCTGATGGGATCTTAGTATCTTCTTGTCCCATTCAATCATCATTGTCACCTGTTACTGTAATAAAATTAGATGTTGGTTGCATAAAAAATCAGTTTCAGATGGAAAATTCCACTAGGATTAGTTCAGGTAAGAAGATGTACTTTTCTGTTAAAGGTCTAGTTACAGTCACGTGTACAGGAACTTGCGTAATCGAAGAAAACACATGGCAGAGATGCATCTTGGGACTCCGGCATACAAAGTGATCGAACACGTTTTGCGAAGGTTCTACTACACTACGAGAGTTGATGAGGAAGATGCAGCTGATGTTGATGTGATTATGTAAGAAGTAAATAAAATCCTAGAGCAAACAGTGGTGTTATTTGTTGTTCTTTTTTAATTGCTGCCATTATTCAGCTACAAAGTGAAACAAGAAAAGATCAACTACATCATTACTCCGACAGACTTCATTTTCCATTGAGCAACTACTTATCTGTAAGAGAAACTAATATGACGAGATTACCCCTGGGTGATCGATAAGGGCAGGATACTAAATAAGGGCTGTAGCCTGGATAATCACGAGATGTAGGTCAGAGAGGTGTGGGTAGGCGTCGCGTTTTGAATGCGACTGTGATTGTTGTAATAATTTCAAGTTTGAGACAAAACTTGTAACCATTTTATTATTTTCATTTTGGGGCATGTAGATTTGGTGAATGTATAACAAACTATTTTTAAAAATATACCACCACTCAACAGCGAATCTGGAAAACAAGAGCAAGAAGTACGATCGTAATTGGCGGACGTTTTCCCTTTTGCCTACTACATCTAAATGCTAGTGAGTTTACTGTATCTACAATACTAATCAGTTACTCATATTAGATGTAGACGAACTCTCCACAAAATGTTGCGTATTACCCCGGTAATGTTACCTAACCAAAGTCACACATGACACCGGTATTGTTACCTAACAAAATTCACACATGACACCGGTATTGTTACCTAACAAAAGTCACACATGACACCGGTATTGTTACCTAACAAAAGTCACACATGACACCGGTATTGTTACCTAACAAAAGTCACACATGACACCGGTAATGTTGTCTTACAAGAGCAACACATAACACCGATATTTTTGTCTTACCAGAGCCACACATGACCCCGGTAATGTTGTCGTACCAAAGCCACACATGACCCCGGTAATGTGGTCTTGGCAAAATCACACATGACCCCGGTAATGTGGTCTTGGCAAAGCCACACATAACCCCGGTAATGTGGTCTTAGCAAAGCCACACATGACCCCGCTAATGTGGTCTTAGCGAAGTCACACATGATCCCGGTAAGGTGGTCTTAGCAAAATCACACATTATCCCGGTAATGTTGTCTTAGCAAAGTCACATATGACCCCGGTAATGATGTCTTAGCAAAGCAACACATGACCCCGGTAATGTTGTCTTAGCAAAGCAACACATGACCCCGGTAATGTTACCTTACCAAAACCACACATGACCCCGGTAATGTTGTCTTACCAAACCCACACATGACCCCGGTAATCTTACCTTACCAAAGCCACAAATTACCTCGGTAATATTACCTTACCAAATCCATACATTACCACGGTATTGTTACCTTACCAAAGTCACCTATTACCCCGATGTTACATTACTAAGGCCAAGATAATATAACATTACCAAAACTACGGTAATGTTATTTTACCAAAGCAACCTGTTTTCACGGTAATGTTACCTAACTAAAGCCACTTATTACCACGGTAACGTTACCTAACCAAAGTCACCTATTACCACGGTAATGTAACATTACATTATGTGGTGTAATAATAAGACAGACGGAATGACGTCATTATGGTCATTGATGATTGCGTGAATTCATATTCATGGATTTTAGATTTCATTCAGTCTGGGTTATTATTTCAAGCACCACGTTAACGTCGTTAAAGACTCTCAAGTAGATTTGTTTTGAAATTGAAATGTTTGGACATCGCTAAAGATTCTAACGTTTAGTTTCACTGACGCGTGGACTTGTCAACTGCAGAAGCCTTAGGTTGGGGCCAACAAACGGGTGTAAGCGGTTAAAATCACCGTTTCAAGCGGATGTCTGAAACAATCCTTGCTAACAACTTGAGGTCTCCAACAATACAAAGTTAACGTCATAGCGAACAGAAGTTGAAACTATTCTGCAATTTACACGTCAACTTATTTCTCCTTCGTTGTGGTTGTTTAATACCAAAATCAGACTAACAGAGTCTTGACCATGCTGTGCTGGTGTGGCCTTGTTCTCTGTCGGTCTGAGTTATGGTCCTGTGCAGTTCTAGGAGGCCTAATTTTCCACGGGATTTACCTTCTCGCCTTTTGAGAATGGTTAAGTTTTTTTGCTAATCGCCTGAGGCGCTACCAGAGAATACCAACAGGGCTTCCCACGAAATTTTTGTTCGGTCAGAGTGCTCTTCCTCTACGGCGCTGGCTTTTCAATTACCACTTTCCCTAACCTTGTGTCTAATCTTCCCACCGTAGGAGAGATATAAATAATACAAACTTATTTCTAGATAAAAAAGACGCTTTGTAGTCATTGCTTTTTTGTTTGTTTGTTTGTTTGTTTTTTGGCTAAAATGGGGTTACACATATCAAGGCCAGATGCCACTCGAGGGTAAGGGTAAATGAGATGGAATGAGTGTCAGGAACAAGTCCGAATATATTTGTTACGTTCTAGATAGGAATCTGTTGACATTGAATTTGAAGACGATCAAGTTGTAATCCATGGGAAAGTGGTACCGCGGAAACGTGTTCCACAAATGGGGAGCCCTTGCGAAGAAGTTCTGTTGGTGGAAATTTCGCCTAATGCTAGGCATACATAGGAAGAAAGGACAATTATTCTTCGTTTTTTTTGGTAGAAATACGAGTTCTTGCTCTGAATGTCTTAAAAGATGAAACCGGAGAATTGGGCTCAGTCGAGCCCAATCCATGGAAATTATGATAGATAGAGATAGACTCGAAACGTCATGTCAGTGAGAATAGGGGCTGTAAGGAGATACTTCCCCGACAGGAGCCCACTCGCATTGTGTATTGAGAAGAACCGTCCTGGATATACGAGCCGTTACAGTCCTTATACTAAAGTCGAAATACTTAGTTGTGTGGTTTTAATGTGGATATGAACATGAGGTCAGTTTTGTTATTCAACTTTTAAAGCTAACCCCATGTTTGGAATGAAACAAAAAACGAAGAACTTTGTCCGGAGAGTTTATTCACATGATTGTGTAAACACGTGTAAATTGACAGGTTATACTTAATAACTTGCTCAAGGTATTATAGAATTAAACTAACACTTACCGGCATAAGGGCCTCAACTGGCATCCATCTCATGGAGGAGTGCTTGTTCGAATGAATGAACATTTATACACTAAAATGGCCACTTGTGAATCTCAGCCAATCAGAACACAGAGAATAGACTTTCCCTTCTGAGCATAATGGAACATTCTAGCCTTGTTATAAACAGGGATTTTGATGTGTTCAACAGTCTGACTTAACTTGCTGCTCAACAGTCTGACTTATCTTGCTGCTCAACTGGTCGTACAGTTGAGCCTTAAGCATCGACTCTATATAGCGCTACGAACAGGATATATGGATCCTGAAGATTGGGAGCAGTACCTCCTCAAAGCAGGGATCTCTGCTAGCTCAGCTCGAACTTATGCTGCCACATTTGCAAGTGAAAAGCTGACAAAAAGAAACCTGCAGATGATGGATCGGGTCATGTTAAAAGAGCTAGGGATAGCGACAATGGGAAAAGCTCTCTCAATCCTTAAAGAAGCTAAGGAACTCTCTGCTGAGGTAACATACGTTAAAACACCAGCCGCTAAACTGCCCCAGCTCCATCTTGAAATGACCCCCCCCCCCCCCAACAATTCAGAAAATTCAGGATTGATTGGGAAGTATTCACCAAGATGACGGGTATGCCAACATCTCAGGCCAATATACAGCTATACAGTTCTGCTGATGAGTCCGTCCAGAATGCTATAGTCAACACTCACCCTAAATTCTTCACCACTGACCCAGACAAGCTACTAGGAATGATAGAGGCATTGGTCACTCAAAGGTCGAATCCCATCGTTCATCGCTTTATTTTTGCCTCCACGTCACAGGGTGAGACTGAGACAATACAGAACTATCTCGTCCGACTCCGGGCCACAGCCCTGGACTGCAACTTTTTATGTCCCCTTTGTGAGCATGACCTGTCTAACATGTACATCAAGGACCAGCTCATCAGGGGAATAGCAAACAATACCCTCCAAGCAGACCTGTTGGCCAAAGCTGGAACACTTACAACTCTCGAACAAAATGTTCACCATTCTGAGGCGTTCGAATCGGTATTAAAAGACCAAACTTCAATGACTGACACCTCTGACATGGCTATTGCACAGATATCTACGTACCGCAAGCAGAAAACCAGTGCTCAAGCTAATAAAAGTCATGTTAGTATCAGCAACTCCGCCAAACGTGATAACTTTCAAGCTTGCATGGGTTGTGGTAGCCATTATCATGGTATACCAGGAACAAGCTCTCGCCAGTTAAAATGTCTAGCATGGGGTCAAACATGCAGCACTTGTTGGAAACTTAACCACCTTTCAAGAGTGTGCCGATCAAAGAAACCCTGTATTGGAATTGACGAGGCTCCCATGGATTCTCTTATCGCTCACATCACATTTAGCCAGACAAGGGATACATATACGACCGCAAGTGAAAATCAAATAGCAGAAATATATGCGTATGTTATCCCATTTTCACCAAATCCAGATCCCAGACAAGCGAAGAACATCCCTGGTGACTACCGACATAAGCTGAAGGTGTTCCCTGATAGTGGGGTCACTATATGTCTAGGGGGATCAAATCATCTGTTTAACATGGGGCTCACAATGAATAACTTAGTACCATCAAGAAAAATCGTTCGGACTGTGGGAGATTTCACACTTGTGTGTCAGGGATGGTTACCTGTGAAATTCGAAGTTTGTTGAAGAACAACCAAGCAAGCCCTTTACATATGTGATGGGATCCAGCGATTTTATTTCAGCAAGGCAGCATGCATTGATGTGGGAATGCTGCCTGAAGATTTCACAAACCCTGCAGCAACATTTTCAACCCAGGCAAATATCGCAATACAACACATTGAGTATGTGAATCAATTGCCAAGTCGCCCCAAAAGCCTTCCCTTCACCCCAACGGAAGAAAACATTAGTAGACTTAAGGATTGGCTCCTATAACATTTTGCCAAGACAACGTTAAAAAAACAATGGGGTGTTCCCATCTATGTCCGGCCCCGCCGCCCATATTCACCTTAAAGAGGGAGCGGTCCCAAAAGCCAGACAAAACCCAATTCCTGTGCCTTATCATTTCAAGGAGCAAGTACGACTCGCACTTTGGGGTGATGTTAAAAGAAGCATTCTTACTCCAGTGCCCGTTGGTACCCCTACCGATTGGTGCAGCACTATGGTAATCACTGCAAAAAAAGATGGAAAACCAAGAAGAACGATGGACTATCAGCATTTAAACTCGCAGTGCAAACGAGAAACACATCACACTAGCTCGCCATTCCAATTGGCATTACAGGTGCCACCCAACAAAAAAAAACGTCTTAGATGCAATGGATGGTTATCATTCAATCCTTCTAGATGAGGAATTTCAGCCACTTACAACTTTCATCACGGAGTGGGGTCGTTTCATGTATCTCCACATGACTCAGGGATACTTAGCCTCCGGTGATGCCTATACGCGTAGATATGATGAGATCATTAAGAACATTCCTCGCAAAGTGAAGGTGGTTGTTGATACGCTACTTTTTGACAACAGTATAGAAGATGCCTTCTATAATACATTTGACTACCTATCGCGTTGCGCAAAAAAACATAATTGTCCTCAACAAAAATAAATTCGAATTTTGCAAAGATGTGGTTCAGTTTGGAGGCCTTCAAATAACATCATCAGGAGTAGCCCCTTTCGAGAATTTACTCATTGCAATTGCCAACATTCCTATCCCAAAGAATATAAATGATGCAAGGTCTTGGTTTGGATTAGTTAACCAAGTAGCATGGGCACATTCCCTAAGCACCATAATGTCTCCCTTTCGAGACCTTGTCAAACAAAATTCATGCTTCATTTGGAATCAGGATCTTGAGAATGCATTTTTCACATCCAGGCAAATCATTGTGAATTTGGTAAAACAGGGTGTAACGACCTTTGATATTAACAGAGCAACCTGCCTTGCTCCAGACTGGAGTAAAGAAGGTATGGGTTTCCTGCTATTACAAAAACACTGTATATGTTCCACTGAGAAAGCACCGATATGTTGTCCTGAGGGCTGGCACATCGTATTTGCAGGCAGCAGATTTTGCACAGATGCGGAGCGCCGATAAGCACCCATTGAAGGCGAAGCAGCAGCAATCGCCTGGGCATTAGACAAATGCCGTATATTTATTATGGGCTGCCCTAACGTAATAGTAGTAACAGACCACCAGCCCTTACTAGGAGTATTTGGCGACAGGGACCTGAGCAAGATACATAACCCACACCTCTTTAAGCTTAAAGAGAAATAACTCAGATATTTTTTACCATCCAACACTGCCCAGGAAAGTTGCATCAGGGTTCCGATGCCGTCTCTCACAAACCAGTCCCTACAATGAGTGCCCTTACATCCCTATCTTCCACACACCCTTCCTCTGATGACATCCATCTCTCGGATAAAATAGATGCTATGGTGGAGGTAGCAACCCAGCAGGCCATGAACGATTTTAAAGACAATGATACAATCCTGTCAGCTGATCACATACGTGCATCACGCAGAAATGATCCATCTTACACAACTCTGATCAACACAATACAACTAGGTTTTCCATCCAAACGTTCATTTACTGAACCGGAAATCCGTAACTTCTGGGATGTACGCCATCGACTAAGTACTGACAGGAACTTAGCACTGATGGATGCGAGAATCGTGGTACCCAAAATTCTCAGAGGAAAAGTACTACGTTATCTACACTCAGCCCACCAGGACGTGGTTGGCATGAAAGCCCGTGCCAATGAATCGGTGTATTGGCCCGGTATGAATGCATCAATATGCAACTTTCGAGCCAATTGCCTCATCTGCACAAGCATTGCCCCAAGTCAGTCACCTGAACCACTCGTATTAACCCAAGCTCCAGATTGGCCCTTCCAGCAGATAGTGATGGACCTTTTTTACGTCGGACACATTGCATACCTTGTCTGTGCAGACAGACTCACTGGCTGGATTATTTTGTATCATCTTAAACCAGGTCATGCCATCACCTCAGAGCCATCCTGCAATATCGCAACACCCCTATCCAAGGCATTGGTCTATCCCAGCACAACTCTTGCTCCACCGCCGACTTTGTGACTTAATACCATCCCAACCCGCACTATATAATCCACATGCAAAATGGATAGCTGCAGCTACGAACCGTGAGATAAGCTTATCTCAGCGCAATGCCCACCTCACCGAGCGGTACAATCGCACAGCACATACTTTATGCCCACTCCAAGAAGGAGAAAGAGTATCAATACAACGTGCAAACAATCGTCGATGGGACACAACAGGTCGTGTTGTCGAAACGCTCCCTAACCGTCAGTATCGGATCAGGATTGATGGGTCAGGCAGAATCACTTTGCGAAACCGCAGATTCCTCAGAAAACTTGCAACACCTGTAATTCCAGTCCCTATTCCCAGTGCTTCGACTGAATCTCCCAATCCAACGCCTTGTGATTCCCATACACCTGGTACACGATTGCCGCATAACAGAGGAGATGTAATGACATCGCCGAGGTACCCAACATCACCCGGCACTGCTAAACAAATGCCAGTGAAATCTGATATAGAATTAAACTAACACTTACCGGCATAAGGGCCTCAACTGGCATCGATCTCATGGAGGAGTGCTTGTTCGAATGGATGAACATTTATACACTAAAATGGCCACTTGTGAATCTCAGCCAATCAGAACACAGAGAATAGACTTTCCCTTCTGAGCATAATGGAACATTCTGGCCTTGTTATAAACAGGCATTTTGATGTGCTCAACAGTCTGACTTATCTTGCTGCTCAACAGTCTGACTTATCTTGCTGCTCAACTGGTCGTACAGTTGAGCCTTAAGCATCGATTCTATAGGTATCTTCAGGGAAAACTTTTAATGGAGGTTTCGACATCTTCCCAGACACAGCACGTCGTATTACCAAATATTCACCGATTAGGTACTGGCCAGATCCAACGTTGCTTAACTTCGTTGATCTAACGAAACCCGGTGCATTAACGTGATTACATTGTGTGTTGTGTCTGTTATGTCATAGGGCATAATCACATTGACACACCGGTTCCTGTTAGATCAACTTAGTTAAGCGAGGTTGAGCCTGGTCAGTACTAAAATGGGTGACCATTTCGAAATACCAGGTGCTGTATGTGGTCTCCGCTTATCTCGACATTGTTTCCAGTCGCCCTGGACTTCTCCTTGCCATTGGAGTCAAGCAGTGCTGATACAGATGTGTCGTTGTAGATTGCGTAAGCCGTGATTAGAAGTCTTCAGTAATTAGGAATTCTTCGCATTGCCCGCATTGAGGATCGAATGTTCAACATTCAAATGATTACCAGTTAGAACTGAATTTTACTTAGTACTATATCCACTGCGCCACGAGTTCTTGCGGACAGTCATGGTTGACAGAACGATAGCATGCTACCCCCATGGATTAAATAAAGGGTTCTGTTCGAAATTCCGTCTAGATTCCCGAGTTCGACAGAAATATTCCGGAGATCATAAAGATATACTTGAAGAAGGCCGGAGGTTACAGCGGCCGAAACGTTGTGATAACACTCAGGATGAGAACAGTAGTCTGAATAATCGGAATTATAATAATTATCAATCCCTATCTCACAAATTCAGAAACAAAGCAGGTGTGTTTTTTAATTAAGAAAGATGGAATTCAGATGAATAGATGCAAAAGTTTCTTTTAATATATATACACTTATATTACCATCAAAGTGGAACCCTAAACCTAACTCTAACATATCTACTTCCTTTACTCTGGTCCCGCAAACATTCCTGAGCAACCCAATCGATATTCCCCAATAGTGGCGCCTGAGGTAATTGGCCATAAATCAACCCTTTCTCAAAGAGAGAAAAAGCCTTAAAGGTAGACCTTCTAGGACAACCCCGAAAAATACCTCAGATCGACAGAGCAGGGCCAGAAGAAAACACAACGGCCAATACTCTGTCGGGCTGATTGTCGAGGACGTATATTCGACCGTCATGGAGTACCAAATAGAATCCAAATAATCCAATAATACATCATAGTCTTTTGAAATAAGTAAAAAAACGATACAAACACAGCTATCTGTATGCCTAATTAACATAACTATTTTTAAACAGTTTATAATAAATTAATGTTTGGTGTTATTCATTTGTTATTTTATCGTCCTATTTTCATATATATATGCAATAGTTTTGTCGATATCAAGAGTAGTTAATTAAATAAACAAAAAAATAACTTACCAAAATATTGTTTAAAATATGTTCATTCATTTTCAAGGGAGGTAATTTTAATGAAAACTATTTTTTTTTTCATAAAACTAGATTTATATTAAATATAGGTGACGTAAGTTATACATTAAAAAAAAACGCTGGGTGGCGTGTAGTGTTTTGCTTGTAATAATTATAAACGTATCTATTGACCCTGACATACAGCTGGGTGCATTTCTGTAACAATTAAATCCGTCTCGATTTAATATAAAAATTTAGGGTTTTTTCTAGATTTAGCTAAAGCTTTGAATTGATTTTACCTTCGAAGGCAAACAAATGAAACATCTTAGTTTTATTGTTGGTACTCTTACAGATGACGCACCATGTTTCTGTGACTTCGCGTCGCCAACGTTCGGGCAGGTTACGGAAGCGCCTGAGAGTTGACGAGGCGAAATCTGCCAAACGATAAATTGAAGACTGGCAGCCGATAAATTGACGAAAAACGAGAGAAGAGTGATGGGTCGTCAGAATTTCCATCTTGGATCGAAACAAAAGTTCCAGTTCTTAGTAAAATCCATTGTTAGAGCATCTCCAGAGTCCGCAAGACTTTTCCGAACCTTCAACCGACAAATGCGTTGACATTTATCGCATTTTTTTGGTTTCGCTAAAATGAGACCTTTGCTGGCAGAATTCAATTAGTCCTTCGGGAGATTCAACGAGCTGACAGAGATTATAGAAATGATTTTTTTGTTATTGAACGCGATTAATTTCTTCAAAAAGGCATCGGCTGCTTGCTGTAGCCTGATTGGCTATACCTGCTGCAACGTGATTGGGTAATAGTCTTGTCAACTCTCGGGCGCTTCCGAGACCTGTCCGAACGTTGACGACGCGAAGTCACGGAAACATGGTGCGTCATCTATAAAAGTACCCATATTTTAGTGTGAGTTTCGTTTTGTTGTTTGAATTAATACAAAATGATCCCCTACAGCAGATTTTAGCAAGAACGATGTTACCCTAGATTATCTCTCTTTTACTCATCTGCCGTTAGCAAAATGGAGATCATTTTGGGTAACATTATTTTTGCTAAGAAATTCACCAGAGGGAATCAATTGACGTTAAATTTAAACAGCAAACTGCAACCTTAGCGACAAGTTAAAAGAAAACTCAGATGTTTGATTTTTTTAAAGAAATTTACGACATGTTTAAAGGTAATTTTAGATTAAATCACTTCAGAAAATTAGGGAAAAAACACAACATTCTATTAGAAATAGAAACTTGTATAACTTTGTTGTTATCTACGTGATACAGGGTAACCTTCTCTCCTCTCTCCCCACAAAAAAACTGCTGCAAAAGGGAATCATTAATAATATTTAAAATCTTTTCTCCAATTCAAACATATTTGGTCAAAATAAACTACAGTCTAAGCTTGACTTTATTTTTCAACATTTTTTAGATAAGGATAGATTATTTTTATTATTTGGATTATTCGAACTACTATTCTCATCTTGGATGTTGTTCTCACAACGTTTCAGCCGATGTAAGCTCCGACAGGTGCGTCTTGTTGAACACGCGCATCTGTACGGAACTTGGAACGGAACCCTTTATTAATTCCACGAGGGTAGCTTGCTCTCGTTCCGTCAGCTATGACCGGATCGAACTCTTAAGTTATTCGTAATCGTATTCTTAGTAATGCCTGTACTACGATTTGAACCCTCAACTTCCAAAATACTCTTACTTAGAAATAATGGTACTCTTATAGAGAACGCACCGCGTTTTGTTGACTTCGCGTCATCAACGTTCGGGCAGGTCTCGGAAGCGCCCGAGAGTTGACGAAATTATTTAGCAATCAAGTTGCAGCAAGCAGACGATAATTTTTGGGAGAAATTAATTTCGACGATCTGTATCAGCGCGTTGAATCTCACAAAGTACTCATTGAGTTCTGTCGCACTTCTAGTGAAAGACTAACCCTAACCCAGAAAATATTAAAATAGAAAAAAAGAACATTGAAAAAAAAACTGAAAAAAAAACCCAAACAAACAAAAAATTGGTTAAAAAACAGTGGTTCCGTTGTTTGTTATAAAAAAAATCATCTTTTTAATCTTTCCGGTGCACAAAAATATTGTATTGAAAACTATTTGATTAACAGTGATTTCTTTTACAAAATAATGAAAATAAACATCCAATTAATAACAGTTGTTTAGCTATGGATAGTTTGTTCTTTTTTTATATATGTATTTAATGATTTTCTTCGTCTGAATGTATCGTCTGGCAGTCTTCAATTTATCGTTTCGCGGTTTTCGCCTCGTCACTTCTCGGGCTTTTCCGAGCCATGCCCGAATATTGACGACGCGAAGTCACGGAAACGCGGCGCGTTTTCTATAAGAGTACCGAAATTTGAATACAAATTACCATTTATTTCTATACCATCTTTAAGAATAACGAGTATTTTAGCTAGTCAACAATAAATAAAAGTCTTGATATAATTTATTAAGTACAACTGGCGTAGTTTAACACTTTGCAGACGCCATTAAAAAGAAATAAAACTTATATTAACCTACGGTATTTCTTCTAAAATGTTGAAGATGCGCTTAGATTCAGAATACATAAAACATTTCTTATCGTGAATGAAACTGACGCATTGCAGGTGCTTCTCAATTGCTAATTAATATTTTCACATAGTTTATTAAACATAAATGACAGTATTCAATCTTTTTTCGGATTTAAGATATATATATATATATATATATATATATATATATATATATATATATATATATAGGCAAGTTGAAGGATGAGAATAAAAGTTGTAAACAAACAATCTATATAGTTAAATCTATTAGTGTAAAGGAAAGAGTTCCAAGATAACACGTAAGAACTCGCTAGTCAGAATCAAATATCGATTTTTTACTCACTTTATTTTATATATTATATATAGCGTAGTGGTTAGAGCTGCCGCCAATAAACTAGATGGTTATATTTCGATCCCTTGCTAAGGATCGGTGCTAGTCTAGCCGCACTGAAGGGCTGTGATACTGGGAAACAGTCTGTCTAGGGCAAGGTTGCGATATGATAATTACAATCCACTTCTAATAGTATACAAACCAATGAAATCGAACATATAAATAGACACGATAGAGAAAAGAGAGACTGCCCAAAGTACAGGTATCAAAAATATACAACAATAGAAATATATATATATATATATATATATATATATATATATATATATATATATATATATATATATATATTAGTACAAATTTTTATTTATACAAACATTATTGGTTACATATGTGCATACATGTTTCGATTGTACTCTTCACAGAGAGTCAACCTCTTCAGGAAAAAAAGGGCAAAGAAGTGAGATGAATTTGGAAAACTTTCCCTTTAAATAAATCTTTTTGGGGGATGAGCTATATTTTTATAATTTAGTATCGGGTAACATTCTTTACTTGTTAACTCTTTCAATTAGTTTCTATCTTATTTTATCATTTTTATTACCTGCGTTCTAATTATTTCCTTTTTCAATTATTTTATTACCCACTTAGCCTTGATTCCTTTCTTCTCTAGTTAACAC
>CAUVYP010000987.1:61615-80980 GCA_963556195.1 Sepiola atlantica
TATATAGTATATATATATATAGTATATATATATATAGTATATATATACTATATATATATAGTATATATATATATAGTATATATATAGTATATATATATATAGTATATAGTATATATATATATATATAGTATATAGTATAATATATAGTATATATATATATAGTATATATATATAGTGTATATATATATATATAGTATATATATAGTATATATATATAGTATATATATATATATATATAGTATATATATATATATAGTATATATATATATATAGTATATATATATATATATAGTATATATATATATATATAGTATATATATATATATATATAGTATATATATATAGTATATGTATATATATAGTATATATATATATATAGTATATATATATATAGTATATATATATATATAGTATATATATATATATAGTATATATATAGTATATATATATATATAGTATATATATATATAGTATATATATATATAGTATATATATAGTATATATATATATATAGTATATATATATATATAGTATATATATATATATAGTATATATATAGTATATATATATATAGTATATATATATATATAGTATATATATAGTATATATATATAGTATATATATATATATAGTATATATAGTAGTATATATATATATATATATAGTATATATAGTATATATATATATATATATAGTATATATAGTATATATAGTATATATATATATATATATAGTATATATAGTATATATATATATATATAGTATATATTATGTATATATATATTATATATATATATATATAGTACATATATATAGTATATATATATATATAGTATATATATATATATAGTACATATATATATATATAGTATATATATATATAGTATATATATATATAGTACATATATATATATATATATATATAGTAATATATATATAGTATATATATATAGTATATATATATATAATATATATATAGTATATATAGTATATATATATAGTATATATATATAGTATATATATATATATATATATATATAGTATATATATATAGTATATATATATATATAGTATATATATATAGTGTATATATAGAAAGTATATAGTGTATATATAGTATAGAGTCGATGCTTAGGACTCAACTGTACGACCAGTTGAGCAGCAAGATAAGTCAGACTGTTGAGCACATCAAAATGCCTGGTTATAACAAGGCTAGAATGTTCCATTATGCTCAGAAGGGAAAGTCCATTCTCTGTGTTCTGATTGGCTGAGATTCATAAGTGGCCATTTCAGTTTTTAAATGTTCATTCAGTCGAACAAGCACTCGTCCATGAGATCGATGCCAGTTAAGGTCCTGATGCCGGTAAGTGTTAGTTTGATTTTATATCTCCCCTCCCCTCCCCTCAGTACGCGAACGCAATGGTCTTTGGAGAAGAATAGGTTCCTTCTGGCCTGGTTGATTGTGGGGGAGTAACCTGGACAATGCCCGGGCAGATTTCACTGGCATTGGTTTAGCAGTGCCGGGTGATGTTGGGTGCCTCGGCGATGTCATTACATCTCCTCTGTTATGCGGCAATGGTGTACCAGGTATATGGGAATCACAAGGCGTTTGATTGGGAGATTCAGTCGAAGCACTGGGAATAGGGACTGGAATTACAGGTGTTGCAAGTTTTCTGAGGAATCTGCGGTTTCGCAAAGTGATTCTGCCTGACCCATCAATCCTGATCCGATACTGACGGTTAGGAAGAGTTTCGACAACACGACCTGTTGTGCCCCATCGACGATTGTTTGCACGTTGTATTGATACTCTTTCTCCTTCTTGGAGTGGGCATAAAGTATGTGCTGTGCGATTGTGCCGCTCGGTGAGGTGAGCATTGCGCTGAGATAAGCTTATCTCAAGGTTCGTAGCTGCAGCTATCCATTTTGCACGTGGTTTATATAGTGCGGTTTGGATTGTATGAAGTCACGAAGTCGATGGTGGAGCAAGCGTTGTGCTGGTGATAGACCAATGCCTTGGATAGGGGTGTTGCGATATTGCAGGATGTCTCTGGCAACACTGTCATTATTTAATGAGCCCTGGGGACCTGTATTTCCATGAATTATTCTCTTCGCTTTATTTACAGCTAACTCTGCTCGGCAATTAGATTGAAGATATGCCACCGAAGACTGTCTGTGTTTCACACACCATGTTTTGAGGAACTGCTGAAACATGTTGGAATTAAAAGGTTGGCCACCATCGCTACTAAGTTCTTCTGGAGTGCCATATGTGTGGAATAGTTTCGACAAATAGATATTAGTTTTGAGGTGATGGCATGACCTGGTTTAAGATGATACAAAATAATCCAGCCAGTGAGTCTGTCGGCACAGACAAGGTATGCAATGGGTCCGACGTAAAAAAGGTCCATCACTATCTGCTGGAAAGGGCCAATCTAGAGCTTGGGTTAATACGAGTGGTTCAGGTGGCTGACTTGGGGCAATGCTTGTGCAGATGAGGCAATTGGCTCGAAAGTTGCATATTGATGCATTCATACCGGGCCAATACACCGATTCATTGGCACGGGCTTTCATTCCAACGATACCCTGGTGGGCTGAGTGTAGATAACGTAGTACTTTTCCTCTGAGAGATTTGGGTATCACGATTCTCGCATCCATCAGTGCTAAGCTTCTGTCGGTACTTAGTCGATGGCGTACATCCCAGAAGTTACGGATTTCCGGTTCAGTAAGTGAACGTTTGGATGAAAAACCTACTTGTATTGTGTTGATCAGAGTCGTGTAAAATGGATCATTTCTGCGTGATGCACGTATGTGATCAGCTGACAGGATTGTATCATTGTCTTTAAAATCATTCATGGCCTGCTTGGTTGCTACCTCCATCATAGCATCTATTTTATCCGAGAGATGGATGTCTTCAGAGGAAGGGGTGTGTGGAAAATAGGGATGTAAGGGCACTCATTGTAAGGACTGGGTGCGAGAGACGGCATCGGAACCCTGATTCAACTTTCCTGGGCAGTGTTGGATGGTAAAAAAATATCTGAGTTATTTCTCTTTAAGCTTATAGAGGCGCCGGTTATGTATCTTGCTCAGGTCCCTGTCGCCAAATACTCCTAGTAAAGGCTGGTGGTCTGTTACTACTATTGCGTTAGGGCAACCCATAATAAATATACGGCATTTGTCTAATGCCCAGGCGATTGCTGCTGCTTCGCCTTCAATGGGTGCATATCGGCGCTCCGCATCTGTGCAAAATCTGCTGCCTGCAAATACGATGTGCCAGCCCTCAGGAAAACATACCGGTGCTTTCTCAGTGAAACATACACAGTGTGTTTGTAATAGCAGGAAACCCATACCTACTTTACTCCAGTCTAGAGAAAGGCAGGTTGTTCTGTTAATATCAAAGGTCGTTACACCTTTTTTACAAATTCACAATGATTTGCCTGGATGTGAAACATGCATTCTCGAGATCCTGATTCCAAATGAAGCATGAATTTTGTGTGACAAGGTCTCGAAAGGGAGACATTATGGTGCTTATGGAATGTGCCCATGCTACATGGTTAACTAATCCAAACCAAGACCTTGCATCAGTTATATTCTTTGGAATAGGAAAGTTGGTAATTGCATTAAGTAAATTCTCGGAAGAGGCTACTCCTTATGATGTTATTTGAAGGCCTCCAAACTGAACCACATCTTTGCAAAATTGGAATTTATTTTTGTTGAGGACAATTCTGTTTTTTTGCGCAAAGCGATAGGTAGTCAAATGTATGATAGAAGGCATCTTCTATACTGTTGTCAAAATGTAACGTGTCATCAACGACCTTCACTTTGCGAGGAATGTTCTTAATGATCTCATCATATCTACGCGTATAGGCATCACCGGAAGCTCAGTATCCCTGAGGCATGCGGAGATACATGAAACGACCCCACTCCGTGATGAAAGTTGTTAGTGGCTGAAATTCCTCATCTAGAAGATTGAATGATAACCATCCATTGCATCTAAGACGTTTTTTTTTGTTGAGTGGCACCTGTAATGCCAATTGGAATGGCGAGCTAGTGTGATGTGTTTCTCGTTTGCACTGCGAGTTTAAATGCTGATAGTCCATCGTTCTTCTTGGTTTTCAATCTTTTTTGGCAGTGATTACCATAGTGCTGCACCAATCGGAAGGGGTACCAACGGGCACTGGATTAAGAATGCTTCTTTTAACATCATCCGAAAGTGCGAGTCGTACTTGCTCCTTGAAATGATAAGGCACAGGAATTGGGTTGTGTCTGGCTTTTGGGACCGCTCCCTCTTTAAGGTGAATATGGGCGGCGGGGCCGGACATAGATGGGAACACCCCATTGCTTTTGAACGTTGTCTTGGCGCCAATCGTTAAGTCTACTAATGTTTTCTTCCGTTGGGGTGAAGGGAAGGCTTTTGGGGCGACTTGGCAATTGATTAACATACTCAATGTGTTGTATTGCGATATTTGCCTGGGTTAAAAATGTTGCCGCAGGGTTTGGGAAATCTTCCGGCAGCATTCCCACATAAATGCATTCTGCCTTGCTGAAATAAAGGTGCTTTAGCGTATGTTACCTCAGCAGAGAGTTCCTTAGCTTCTTTAAGGATTGAGAGAGCTTCTCCATTGTCGCGATCCTAGCTCTTTCAACATTACCCGATCACTCATTTGCAGGTTCTTTTTTGTCAGCTTTTCACTTGCAAATGTGGCAGTACAAGTTCGAACTGGGATAGCAGAGATGCCTGCTTTGAGTAGGTACTGCTCCCAATCTTCAGGATCCATATATCGTGTTCGTAGCGCCATATAGAGTCGATGCATAGGGCTCAACTGTACGACCAGTTGAGCAGCAAGATAAGTCAGACTGTTAAGCAGTAAAATAAGTCAGACTGTTGAGTACATAAAAATGCCTATTTATAACAAGGCTAGAATGTTCCATTGTGCTCAGAATAGAAAGTCCATTCTCTATGTTCTGATTGGCTGAGATTCATAAGTGGCCATTTAAATGTATAAATGTTCATTCATTCGAACAAGCACTTCTCCATGAGATGGATGCCAGTTGAGGCCCCTATGCCGGTAAGTGTTTGTTTAATTCTATATATAGAATACATATATAGTATTTATATAGTATATATATATATAGTTTATATATAGTATTTATATAGTATATATATATATAGTTTATATATAGTATATATATAGTATATATATAGTACATATATAGTTTATATATAGTATATATATATATAGTATATATATAGATTATATATAAATTATATATATATAGATTATATATATATAGATTATATATATAAATTATATATATAGATTATATATATAGTATATATATAGAGAGATTATACATATAGTATATATATAGATTATAAATACTATATATAATATATATAGTATATATATACTATATCTATATAATATATATATATACTATATATATACAACATATATACTATATCTATATATAGCATATATATACTTTATCTATATATAATATATGTATAGTATATATATACAATATATATACTATATCTGTATATAGTATATTTATAGTATATATATACAATATATATACTATATCTATATATAATATATATAGTATAAATATATATAGTATATATATATCGTATATCTATATATATAGTATATATACTATATATATAGTATATATACTATATCTATATATAGTATATATAGTGTATATATACTATATCTATATATAGTATATATATATACTATATTAATATATCGTATATATATGCTATATCTATATATAGTATATATAGGGTATATATATACTATATCTATATATAGTATATATATACTATATTAATATATCGTATATATACTACATCTATATATAGTATATATATACTATATATATACTATATATAGTATATCCTATACTATATATTATTATAGTATATATATACTATATATAAATATAGTATATATATATACTATATGTATACTATATATAAATGTAGTATATATATACTATATAAAGATACTATATATATACTATATATATATATATAGTATAAATATATACTATATATAGATATAGTATATATACTATATAAATATATACTATGTATAGATATAGTATATATATACTATATATATAGTATATAGATATAGTATATACTATATATATACTATATATAGATATAGTATATATATTCTATATATATAAAGATATAGTATATATATTCTATATAGATATACTATATACAGATATAGTATATATATACTGTATATATATAGTATATAGATACTATATATATACTATATACAGATATAGTATATATATACTATATATATAGTATATAGATATAGTATATATATACTATATATAGATATAGTATATATATTCTATATATATACTATATATAGATATAGTATATATATCTTATATATATACTATATATAGATATAGTATATATATCCTATATATATACTATATATATAGATATAGTATATATATTCTATATATATACTATATATATAGATATAGTATATATATTCTATATATATATACTATATATAGATATAGTATATATATTCTATATATATATACTATATATAGATATAGTATATATATTCTATATATATATACTATAATATAGATATAGTATATACATTCTATATATATATACTATATATAGATATAGTATATATATTCTATATATATACTATATATAGATATAGTATATATATTCTATATATATATACTATATGTAGATATAGTATATATATTATATATATATATACTATATATATACTATATATATAGATATAGTATATATACTATATAGATATTGTGTATATATACTATATATATATATAGTATACATATACTATACATATACTATATATATACTATATATATATATTATATATATAGATATAGTATATATATACTATATATATATATACCATATATATGATACAGTAAACATGTACTATATATATACTATGTATATACTATACATAGTATATAGATTATATTTATATGGTATATATATAGATTATATATGTAGATTATATATATAGTATGTATATACTATATATATATAGTATATATATACTATATATATATATAGATAATATATGGTATATATATAGAGATTATATATATATAGATTATATATATATAGATTATATATGGGCTATATATAGATTATATTAATATACATCGTATATATATAGTATATATATAGTATATATATAGTATATATATAGATTATCTATGAATATACTATATATAGTATATATATAATATATATAGTATATATATATTGTTTATATATATAGTATATATATATAGTATATATATATATGTCGTATATATATATATAGTATATATATATATAGTATATATATAGTATATATATATATAGTATATATATAGTATATATATATCTATATATAGTATATATATCTATATATAGTATATATATATAGTATATATATAGATTATCTATGAATATACTATATATAGTATATATATAATATATATAGTATATATATATTGTTTATATATATACAGTATATATATATAGTATATATATATACAGTATATATATAGTATATATATATCGTATATATGTAGTATATATATATAGTATATATATAGTATATATATATCTATATATAGTATATATATCTATATATAGTATATATATAGTATATGTATATATAAAGTATATAGTATATATATCGTATATATATATATAGTATATATATATAGTATATATATATAAAGTATATATATATAGTATATATATAAAGTATATATATATAGTATATATATAAAGTATATATAAAGTATATATGTTAAGTATATATGTATAAAGTATATATGTTAAGTATATATGTATAAAGTATATATATATAGTATGTATATATATATAGTATATATATATATAGTATATATATATAAAGTATATATATATAGTATGTATGTATATATAGTATATATATATAGTTAATATATATATAGTATATATATATATAGTAGTTATATATATATAGTATATATATATAGTATATATATATATAGTATATATATATATATAGTATATATATATATAGTATATATATATATAGTATATATATATAGTATATATATATATATATATAGTATATATATATAGTATATATATAGTATATATATATATATATAGTATATATATAGTATATTTATATATAGTATATATATATAGTATATATATATATAGTATATATATATAGTATATATATATATATATATATATATACAGTATATAGTAGTATATATATATATATAGTATATATATATATATAGTATATATATATATAGTATATATATATATATAGTAATATATATATAGTATATATATAGTATATATATAGTATGTATATATAGTATATATATATATATAGTATATATATATATATATATATATTTATATATATATATTGTATATTTATATATATATATTTATATAGTATATATATATAGTATATATATAGTATATATATATATATATATATAGTATATATATATAGTATATATATATAGTATATATATATAGTATATATATATAGTATATATATATATAGTATATATATATATATATATATATATATATAGTATGGACTTAACAGGAACGATGCACTTTTTGTTTCTAGGGAGAGATCTAGACAATACAACAACACCATAAGAAACCTGCACAACTTCTTTAAAAACTTCGGATCAACCATATTAATAGAACCTGAGAAAAGAATTTCTTACTTACTTGACCTAACACTTGACCTCAATTCCGAATCTTTTGGCCCTTACCACAAACCTAATCGAACCCTATATAAGACATATATAAATAGACCCACTAAAACTATCAATACTGACAAACTTACTTACCGTCAAGAACGCCGTATAAATAAAAATTAAAAAATTAGAAGAAAAAATAATATTTGATTTAACTCACCCTACAATTGCAATGTACAAACTAATATAGCTAAGGAATTGTTCAACATTTTAGATAACTCTTCAAGCACCCACATAAATACAGCACTATTTTTAATAAACATTCTATTAACATTTTTTTTACTCCACAATGCCCAATGTAGCACAAACCATCATCACATCTAACAACAAAAAAATTAAATATGCCCAACAACCAGCACCTACTATGCGCCCCACTAATAACTGCAATTGCCAAAAATCTAGAGAATGCTTATTAAACGGTAATTGCATACAAAGTAACGTTATCTATTCCTGTACTGTTAAACAATTACTCCAAAACACATCAGGCAAACTAATACCAACATACAAATTCCCCTCTCTCCCTCCAGCTCTCCTCATCTACAACTCCCTGCATCAAACGAAACCCTAAATAGCACCCTCACACTAACCAACTATTACCGCTAACTAATAATGGATATGATCTCACCCCTCAAAGGATCTCATCTTCCCCAACTAATAATCCCGACTTAAACTTGGCCCAGAACTCGAACATACAACCCCGAAGCATCCCCAATACTATAAATAACACAAATACTATAACAGCAACCCGCACAAAATACACACCTATATTGGAGCAAGTGCCTTCCCCATTAAGACCCGAATCTCAAACCATATCTACTCTTTTAAACACAATAATAATAATGCCACTAGCACCTCTCAATCCAATCTAATAAAAATATTTAACATTAAAAAGACCGCCTACTCCCTTATTTTGACTATATTAAAAAAAGTCTTAATCCTACGCTCCCGGATCTGCCTTCTGCCAACTATGTACTATGTACTATGGAAACTTTTATGATAGCTACATCACCCAAGAACTTAAATGTTATAAACTCTAAAAATGAGATCATTTCTTACTGCAGGCACAAGCGGAAATTTAAATACATCAATTTCATTACTCCCTCTGACACTCCTCCCCCAGCCAATAACTCCCTCTCTAGCATCAGACAAATCTCTAAACTTTACATTTTGTTAATTTTGTTAACGTCTATTCTTAACTCCCCCAACGTTACCAATTACCATCCCTACAAATTATCCACCCCATTGCACCTAATGTCTTTATCAACCCGTAGCACTTATTGTAAATTAAGAACTAACATCATTCCTCCTACAACCCACCGATCATTTTCAATCTAATGTCTAGACCTTTATCCCTTCTCAGCATTATAGCTCCTTTTATTCTTACTCAATCTTTACTCTAAATTTCTTGCTCTCGTCTGTTTGCCAACCTGCCCATAAACTCTTCCATTGCCTCTTAATTTCAATTCCTTCTTATTTCCATGTATCCACTATATCGACCTTGTATGGGCCTCTTTCTACTAGCCATATTTTTCCTCGTAGCTTCCATCTATCTAAATTTTAACTACGCCCCTCGGTTTCCCCTCTAATTTGGTCCATTTGCTTCCCCACTATAAAACCACTCACATCTCCAACACACTAACATTATATTTAAGTCTACTTGATTCAACCCATCTCTACCCCATAATACTTATATTAACCACTTGTTACAAGCTGTTCTACCTTATCCCCTTCATAGCCTCCACCCCAAATTTTAATATAATGGAGTGGATTAGGCTAGCTGTATAACTACACATATGGCATGCCTTAATTATTTTAATTTAATTTTAATTTTTTGACCACTTTTGGGCCTCATTCAATTACTCAATTACTCATCTAATTTTATTTTGATTTATTTTACCCTCTTTCTTTTTAAATCATACTTTTAAACTACTTGGAAGCCCTTTGTAAGCTCTTCAGAAAATGTAACTTGTTTACGCTAATCTTTGCCTATTTACCACTCACTCACCATTTAAACTTTAGATTCCTATTCATTGGATTCCTAATCTCCGCGTTGGTAGGTTTTTAAACTCACGAAACATTTTATGTTCCGTTCCAATTCCACTTTAACTACGACTCCCCCTCCTCCACCCTTTATATTACACACATTTTTTCACTTAAATCTTCACCTATAGCTAAACCTTCCCCTCTTATTTCTCTCTCCCTCCCTCCTTTGCTTCTTATGCTCTCTAATTTCACTTACTCCTTCTCTCCATTCTTTTGTATCGTCTCAACCGACCCTGTATATGTCTCTTTCTACCGAATTTATCACATTCGTAGACTCCACTTCTCTCGCATTCAACTACGCTCCTCGGTTACTTCTCAATTCAATCCTTTTTCTTCCCCATATAAAACTTTTCATTACTTTAAAATACTGACACTACACTTGAGTCTCAATCGAATCAACCAAACCCCACCCCATATTACTTATAATGGAAAACTATTCCCCTACCCTAAATTGTAATATAACTGAGTGGGACAGGCTACATGTATAACTGTGCATCGGCCTTTTTACTTATTTTTTTACTTATATTTTTTTACTTATTTATTCTTTAATCATTTACTTTCCTTAATAATTTAATTATTTATCTAATTATTAATCTGGTCCTTAATTAATAAATTATTTAATTATTTTAATTAATTATTTATTTATTCTTATACTTTTACTTATTCCAGCATACTTTTAACCAATTAGGCAGCCTTTTTAAATCCCTAGAAACTTTAGCTAGTAACGCCGGCTTTCGCCCAAATGTTGCTTATAACATTTAAACTGACGACTTCCATGCATTGGAATTTTATTTTTAGCATCGCTAAACTTCTTAACTCTCGAATTTATTCTATCTCCACCCTAAATTTCAGGTTTTATCTACGATCCTTTTATTCCCTCTCCTCTTCTCTTCAAATATTATTTACACTCAATGACATACTGCTTAACCTGGACTAACCCTCGCCCGCTTCCTTTCCTACTAACCAATCACTACTGCAGGTCTCTCAACCAATCCAACCACTGTATTCCCTTATATTTAACTCTCCCCTCCCCCTAACCCCTAACCCCAACCCGTAATTGAGCAGTGCTATTTCGCTTAAGGATTTTCTTAGATTCGCTTGCTTGAATATCTCACCTATAATTCCATTCACTCTTCTATGGCCCGGGAAGTTATTAATAATGACCAGCTTTTCTCACATCAATTCAATTTAAGTGCGCTCCATCTAGAATTTGATTTCAACATTTTATTTTAAATTTTTTTCATTCTTGGGCATTTTCTCCATACTGCCACTAAGAAAATAATTTTTCCGGCTCTCATCAAATTCTCTTCTTCATTGGACACCTCTTCAACGGACATTTACCACCTGCACAAACCACATACCTTTTTTACTGAACTTTTCTTTCACTACATTTTAATAATATTTTTAAAATATCTGAACTTTGGCTTTTCTACAGCCAACTTATCTATCTGTATTTCACCTCTGATGATAAGATCTCGATCTTTGAAAAGTCTTGGCTTAACGGATTGAATAATAAACACTAGTTTATTACAGAATACAACTTACATTGAACAATCGAAATTTGAAATAAATTAACACATTCGTACATGTTTATCACTCTTATTTCTTCTATATTTTGAATTGCTTTATCTCCTATATTGAGCATAACCTATTTCACTATAGGTTCCATCTACTAAAAGTTTACTGTTGGTTTATATTTGACCTTACATATACATATATAATATACATATATAAGATACATATATAATATATATATATAATATACATTCATATATAATATATATAAATATACATATATAATATATATATATAATATACATTCATATATAATATATATATATACATATATAATATATATATATAATATACATTCATATATAATATATATATATACATATATAATATATATATACATATATATATACATACATATATAATATATATATACATATATATATACATATATATATACATATATAATATATATATAATATACATATATATACATATATAATATATATAAAATATACATATATATACATATATAATATATATATATATATACATATATAATATATATATATATACATATATAATATATATATATACATATATATATACATATATAATATATATATACATATATATATACATATATAATATATATACATAATATATATATATACATATATATATACATATATAATATATATATATACATATATATATACATATATAATATATATATATACATATATATATACATATATAATATATATACATATATATATACATATATAATATATATATATATATATACATATATAATATATATATATACATATATATACATATATATACATATATAATATATATATATATACATATATATACATATATAATATATATATATATACATATATATATACATATATAATATATATATATACATATATATACATATATAATATATATATACATATATCATATACATATATATATACATATATAATATATAATATACACATATATAATATACATATATAATATACACATATATACATATATAATATATAATATACACATATATACATATATAATATACATATATATACATATATAATATACATATATATACATATATAATATACATATATATACATATATAATATACATATATATACATATATAATATACATATATATACATATATAATATATAATATACACATATATACATATATAATATACACATATATACATATATAATATACACATATATACGTATATAATATACACATATATACGTAAATAATATATATATAATATACATATATAATATATATATAATATACATATAATATATATATATATAATATACATATATAATATACATATATAATATACATATAATATATATATATATATATAATATATAATATACATATAATATATATATATAATATATAATATACATATAATATATATATATAATATACATATAATATATATATATAATATATAATATACATATAATATATATATATAATATATAATATACATATAATATACATATATAATATACATATACATATAATATACATATGTAATATATATAAATATAATATACATATGTAATATATATAAATATAATATACATATATAATATACATATAAATATAATATACACATACATATAATATATATATATATATAATATACATATAAATATAATATACATATATAGTATACATATATATATATACACATATAATATACATATATATATATACACATATAATATACATATATATATAATATACATATATATACTATATACATATATATATAATATATATGTATATTATATATATCTGTATAATATATCATATACATATATAATATATACTAAACATACAAGAAAGGGAGGAGGGAGGTGTTTGACCAGATGGCTGCGGTCAAGATTGAAGGGGAAAAAGTAAGTTGGAGTGTTTGTGTGTGAGGGGTGTATGCAGGGAAAGGAGGATGGGTAGAGAAGGAGGGGGGCTGTGATTTTGGTGGATGGGCGAAAGTTATGGTCTTAGAGAGCGTTTTGAGAAAATGAGGGAATTTAAGAAGGGGGTATGGAAAAGTGAGGGTATGGGAGAAAACTGTTGAGAGGGGGAATGGGTGAGGGGGAGAGGGAGGATTAATTGTGCATACACCCCCCTCACACAAACATTCCAACTTACTTGTTCCCCTTCAATCTTGACCGCAGCCATCTGTCAAACACCACCCTCCCCCCTCTCCTCCACTCCCTCTCTGCCATCCACTTTACCCCTGCTCATCCCCCACCTCTTTCTCTTACCACCAGCCACAGTAGACCTTGCTAACCCCATCTTTCCATTTTTCCCTACTCATTTTCTTCAACATTCATTTTTATTCTCCAACAAGTACGGACGTCCACCAGTAGTGGCCATTATTTATTTTATTTTTCCTCCCAATATGTCTACCTTACATGTATCTGTACTTGCATGACATTTTTTCTCTATATTATCATCCTGATGAAGTCATATAAATAAAGGCGAAACGTTGATGTACACAAAAAAACATCCATTTTTTGGTTTACCTTTTTCATTTTCCCATAATATACATATATACATATATATATATAATATACATATATACATATATATAATATACATATATACATATATATAATATACATATATATATAATAGATATATACATATATATTGTTGTGAAGTTGTTCCACAGTAAATTATAAATAAAGGAAGTCAAGTCGGGGGTTTCTTTAACAAGTGTATTAACAAAGTAAGAAAGTGACTAGCTCTTGGCTAGACAGTTATAAGGTGGTGCTTTGTCTTCTGTTGACTCGCACTATTTATAGTGACAACCGGTGTAGTTTCTCCTGTGTAAGAACGGCCGGTGTAACATGTATAATATACATATATATAATATACATATATATATAATATACATATATATAATATACATATATACATATATATAATATATATATATAATATACATATATATACATATATATATATACATTTATATATTATATACATATATACATATATATATAATATACATATATACATATATATATTATATACATATATATATATAATATACATATATACATATATAATATACATATATACATATATAATATACATATATACATATATATATATAATATACATATATACATATATAATATAATATACATATATACATATATAATATACATATATACATATATAATATACATATATACATATATATATATATAATATACATATATAATATACATATATACATATATATATATAATATACATATATAATATACATATATACATATATATATATATAATATACATATAATATACATATATACATATATATATATAATATACATATAATATACATATATACATATATATATAATATACATATAATATACATATATACATATATATATATAATATACATATAATATACATATATACATATATATATATATAATATACATATATACATATATATATATATAATATACATATAATATACATATATACATATATATATATAATATACATATAATATACATATATACATATATATATATAATATACATATAATATACATATATACATATATATATATATATAGTATACATATATATATATAATATACATATATACATATAATATACATATATACATATATATATATATATATAATATACATACATACATATATATAATATACATATATACATATATATAATATACATATATATATATATATAATATACATATATACATATATATAGTATACATATATATAATATACATATATACATATAATATACATATATACATATATAATATACATATATACATATATAATATACATATATACATATATAATATACATATATACATATATAATATACATATATACATATATAATATACATATATACATATACAGGGTGGGCAAAAATAAGGGTCCTATTTTTAAAAATTCATAACTTTTTTATTTATTGATTTTTTTAAATTTTTTTTTAGAATAAGTAAAGGACCCCTTCCGAAGCAAGCATGAGCCGTATTAGCCCTAAGGAACGTACCCTCATTTAGAAAACATTACTTTTGCTTAAAAAACTCAAAACAGTGTAAAAAACAATACTTTAGTTTTTGTAAGTTTTAAGAAGTGTTTTTCGGCTAAAATTTGTTTTGTTTATTTCAAAATATCTCGGAAGGGCCAGTCTACACACACATAAAGTTTGGTGAGTTTAACTTTTATTTTGTGGAAGTTATTCAAATTCAAGTCATTCAAATTTACAGATAGGACCTTTATTTTGGCCCACCCTGTATAATATACATATATACATATATAATATACATATATACATATATAATATACATATATACATATATAATATACACATATACATATATAATATACATATATATTATACATATATACATACATGTATACATATATAATATACATATATATTATACATATATACATACATATATACATATATATAATATATATAATATACATATATACATATATATAATATACATATATACATATATATAATATACATATATATAATATACATATATATAATATACATATATATAATATACATATATATAATATACATATATACATATACATAATATATATAATATACATAATATACATATATATAATATACATATATACATATACATAATATATATAATATACATATATACATATACATAATATATATAATATACATATATACATATACATAATATATATAATATACATATATACATATACATAATATATATAATATACATATATATAATATACATATATATAATATACATATATACATCTATTAATAATGGAGTTTATGTATATGTCTGTCTGTCTGAAGCCGAAACACCAGTATGACTATTTTACTGAAACTAATCTTTTTGAAATTCTTTATATACTGTCATTAAAAGTTGTACAGACACCAGAGTGATTTTCCTATTACATAACTCATTCCTTTAAACCTTCAATTAAATTAATATTTACAAATATACACTTATAACTGCTATTATCTAATTTACATATGTATCTACAATATTTTCCGATAAGGTTTTATTAATAAACATTATTCATACAATAAATTAAAGCCATTTTCATCATAACCGGCGTGTTTTCTAAACCATTTCAACGCGAGTACTGTTAAAATTGCAAAGTCATTAGCTGTTTAATCAGTGGTGTCCTCCCTCCCTCCGGTAATTAAATATGGCGATCTGATTAAGCAGCCGATTGGCTGTTTAATTAGTGATGTCCTCCCCCCCTCCGGTAATTAAATATGGCGATCTGATTAAGCAGCCGACGTTAATGTGGGACGTTAAATATGTAAACAACAACGCTCGCAAACACCGTGCTCAGTTTTCCATTTTTAAAACCGTCCTAAGTTTGTTTATTCTTAGCCATTATGTTTTAAAACACAAATTTATTAAATCAAATTGTTTAATTAAAATAATAATTGATTTAAAAATTACTATATAAAAACGCTCGCGCGCGCACGCACACACGCACACGCACACACAGTTCAGATACACTTTTTCTTTCCGAGAATTAAAAAACTTTTCGTGTTTACTGTATTTGATTTCTTAATACTTTCATATCCAATATTATCATTTTTTCACGACCTCAACAGAATTTATGATTCCATGTTTTATTTATTAAAAAAAAAGATGTGATTTTTTTTTTCTTTAATGTCAACAAAATAAACTAACACATTGTACTGGAAAACTATACAACTGATTGTAGAATCAAATTGTTTAATTAAAAAAAGGTCATTAAACAAACACCCACCAACACACACACAACCCCCCCCCCACACACACACACACTCCGTGTTCACTGTATTTGATTTTTTGGTGCTTTTTCATTTTAGGACCCACGCTAACTTTGACCCCGTCGTTACAGTTAGGGTTAGGTTTTTTTCCCCTTTTTAATTAAAAATATTTGCATGTATATGAGGGGGAGGATAAAAAAATTGGGGGAAGGCGGTCAAAAAAAATTTTTTTTTTTCTTAACTAAAAAATATTTCTATGACTGGTAATATAAAAAAATTGAGGGGGGTACAAACAAATTTTTTTCTTTCTTTTTAAACTACAAGTCTTTCTATTTATGGGCGAGGGTACAACAAAAATCGGGGTAGGATCGAATTTTTTTTCTTTATTTTAAACTAAAAATAATCTTGGTCATAAACACAGAAAATCAATGTCTAACCACCACAGAAATATGACTGGGGCTCCATTGGCTTACGCGTGAGCCTTCATTTCTGATGCGGCAGCCTAGCAAAAACATGGGACCGGAGGGAGCATATATTTGCTAGTATATATAATATACATATATATAATATATATAATATACACATAATATATATACATATATACATATATATAATATACATATATACATATATATAATATACATATATACAATATACATATATACATATATATAATATACATATATATAATATACATATATATAATATACATATATATATAATATATATAATATACATATATATAATATACATATATATAATATACATATATATATAATATATATAATATACATATATATAATATACATATATATAATCTATTAATAATGGTGTTTATGTATCTGTCTGTCTGTCTGAAGCCGAAACTCCATCAAAGTTGTATAACTATTTACTAAGTCCCCTAGCTTCATTATATACTATGAAAAAACCGGCATAAACCCTATGGGCATTTCTCAATTTACATAAGCAATTGCTTTTTAACTTCTCATAAATTAGTATTCTCAAATATATACGTTTCATTCAGATTTCATCATGTATTTACGTAATTTTGCTCGCTACTAATCTTACTTATAAATTATAATTAATGAATCAAATTGTTTAATTAAAATAATAATTGATTTAAAAACTAATCA
>CAUVYP010000989.1:600000-859000 GCA_963556195.1 Sepiola atlantica
AAGTCGGATTCTAAAGCATTTTAAATAGATGACTTGTTCAAATCGCCGATTCTCAAGCTTTGAACATAGATGATATCGTTTAAAGTCGGATTCTACAGTATTGTAAATAGATGACTTTGTTCAAGTGGCCGATACTTTAGGTTTGAAAATAGATGATATCGTTTTAAGTCGAATTCTAAAGCATTGTAAATAGATGACCTTGGTCAAGTTGCGAATTCTTAATGTTTGAAAATAGATGACATAGTCTAAAGTCGGATTCTAAAGCATTGTAAATAGATGACTTTGTTCAAGTTGCGGATTCTTAAGGTTTGCAAATAGATGATATCGTTTCAAGTCGGATTCTAAATCATTGTAAATAGATGACTTTGTTCAAGTGGCGGACTCTTAAGGTTTGAAAATAGATGATATTGTTTAAAGTACGATTCTAATGCATTGTAAGTAGATGACTTTATTACAGTTGCGGATTCTTAAGGTTTGAAAATAGATGATATCATTTAAAGTCGGATTATACAGCATTGTAAATAGATGACTTTGTTCAAGTTGCGGATTCTTTAGGTTTGAAAATAGATGATATCGTTTAAAGTCGGATTCTAAAGCATTGTAAATAGATGACTTTGTTCAAGAGTCCGATTCTTAAGCTTTGAAAATAGATGATATCGTTTAAAGTCGGATTCCAAAGCATTGTAAATAGATGACTCTGTTCAAGTTGCCGATTCTTAAGGTTTTAAAATAGATGATATCGTTTCAAGTCGGATTCTAAACTATTGTAAATAGATGACTTTGTTCAAGTGTTGGATTCTTTAGGTTTTAAAATAGATGATATAGTTTCAAGTCGGATTCTAAAGCATTTTAAATTAATGACTTGTTCAAATCGCCGATGTTCAAGCTTTGAAAATAGATGATATCGTTTAAAGTCGGATTCTAAAGCACTGTAAATAGATGACTTTGTTCAAGTTGCCGATTCTTAAGGTTTGAAAATAGATGATATCGTTTAAAGTCGGATTCTAAAGCATTGTAAATAGATGACTTTGTTCAAGTTGCCGATTCTTAAGGATTGAAAATAGATGATATCGTTTAAAGTCGGATTGTAAAGCATTGTAAATAGATGACTTTGTTCAAGTTGCGGATTCTTAAGCTTTGAAAATAGATGATATGGTTTAAAGTCGGATTCCAAAGCATTGTAAATAGATGACTTTGTTCAAGTTGCGGATTCTTAAGGTTTGAAAATAGATGATATCGTTTAAAGTCGGATTCTAAAGTATTGTAAATAGATGACTTTGTTCAAGTGTCGGATTCTTTAGGTTATAAAATAGATGATATCGTTTAAAGTCGGATTCTAAAGCATTGTAAATAGATGACTTTGTTCAAGTTGCGGATTCTTAAGGTTTGAAAATAGATCATATCGTTAAAAGTCGGATTCTAAAGCATTGTAAATAGATGACTTTGTTCAAGTTGCGAGTTCTTAAGGTTGAAAACTAAGTGATATCGTTTAATGTCGGATAGTAAAGCATTGTAAATAGATTACTAATTTCAAGTTCCGTATTCTTAAGGTTTGAAAATAGATGATATCATTTAAAGTCGGATTATAAAGCATTTGTTCAAGTTGCGGATTTTTTAAGGTTTGAAAATAGATGATATCGTTTAAAGTCGGATTCTAAAGCATTGTAAATAGATGACTTTGTTCAAGTTGCGGATACTTTAGGTTTGAAAATATATGATATCGTTTAAAGTCGGATTCTAAAGCATTGTAAATAGATGACCTTGTTCAAGTTGCGGATTCTTAATGTTTGAAAATAGATGACATAGTTTAAAGTCGGATTCTAAAGCATTGTAAATAAAGGACTTTGTTCAAGTTGCGGATTCTTAAGGTTTGAAAATAGACGATATCGGTTAAAGTCGGATTCTAAAGCATTGTAAATAGATGACTTTGTTCAAGTTGCGGATTCTTAAGGTTTGAAAATAGATGATATCGGTTAAAGTCGGATTCTAAAGCATTGTAAATAGATGACTTTGTTCAAGTTGCGGATTCATAACGTTTGAAAATAGATGATATCGTTTAAAGTCGGATTCTACAGCATTGTAAATAGATGACTTTGTTCAAGTTGCCGATACTTTAGGTTTGAAAATATATGATATCGTTTAAAGTCGGATTCTAAAGCATTGTAAATAGATGACCTTGTTCAAGTTGCGGATTCTTAATGTTTGAAAATAGATGACATAGTTTAAAGTCGGATTCTAAAGCATTGTAAATAGATGACTTTGTTCAAGTTGCGGATTCTTAAGGTTTGAAAATAGATGATATCGCTTAAAGTCGGATTCTAAAGCATTGTAAATAGATGACTTTGTTCAAGTGGCGGACTCTTAAGGTTTGAAGATAGATGATATTGTTTAAAGTACGATTCTAAAGCATTGTAAGTAGATTACTTTATTACAGTTGCGTATTCTTAAGGTTTTAAAATAGATGACATAGTTTAAAGTCGCATTCTAAAGCATTGTAAATAGATGACTTTGTTCAAGTTGCGGATTCTTAAGGTTTGAAAATAGATGATATCGGTTAAAGTCGGATTCTAAAGCATTGTAATTAGATGACTTTGTTCAAGTTGCGGATTCTTAAGGTTTGAAAATAGATGATATCGGTTAAAGTCGGATTCTAAAGCATTGTAAATAGATGACTTTGTTCAAGTTGCGGATTCTTAAGGTTTGAAAATAGATGATATCGTTTAAAGTCGGATTCTAACGCATTTTAAATAGATGACTTTGTTCAAGTTGCGGATTCTTAAGGTTTGAAAATAGATGATATCGTTTAAAGTCGGATTCTACAGCATTGTAAATAGATGACTTTGTTCCAGTTGCGGATTCTTAAGGTTTGAAAATAGATGATATCGTTTACAGTCGGATTCTAACGCATTGTAAATAGATGACTTTGTTCATGTTGCGGATTCTTAAGGTTTGAAAATAGAATATAATGTTTAAAGTAGGATTCAAAAGCATTGTAAATAGATGACTTAGTTCAAGTTGCGGATTCTTAAGGTTTTAAATCAGATGATATCGTTGCAAGTGTAGTTCTAAAGCATTGTAAATAGATGACTTTGTTTAAGTTGCGGATTCTTAAGGTTTGAAAATCGATGATATCGTTTGAAGTCGGATTCTGAAGCATTGTAAATAGATGACTTTGTTCAAGTTGCCGATTCTTAAGCTTTGAAAAAAGATGATATCGTTTAAAGTCGGATTCCAAAGCATTGTAAATAGATTACTTTGTTCAAGTTGCGGATTCTTAAGGTTTGAAAATAGATGATATCGTTTAAAGTCGGATTCTTCAGCATTGTAAATATATGACTTGTTCAAGTTGCCGATTCTTAAGCTTTGAAAATAGATGATATGGATTAAAGTCGGATTCTTCAGCATTGTAAATATATGACTTGTTCAAGTTGCCGATTCTTAAGCTTTGAAAATAGATGATATGGTTTAAAGTCGGATTCCAAAGCATTGTAAATAGATGACTTTGTTCAAGTTGCGGATTCTTAAGGTTTGAAAATAGATGATATCGTTTAAAGTCGGATTCTAAAGTATTGTAAATAGATGACTTTGTTCAAGTGTCGGATTCTTTAGGTTATAAAATAGATGATATCGTTTAAAGTCGGATTCTAAAGCATTGTAAATAGATGACTTTGTTCAAGTTGCGGATTCTTAAGGTTTGAAAATAGATCATATCGTTAAAAGTCGGATTCTAAAGCATTGTA
Source organism: Sepiola atlantica (assembly GCA_963556195.1). Taxonomy (NCBI): domain Eukaryota; kingdom Metazoa; phylum Mollusca; class Cephalopoda; order Sepiida; family Sepiolidae; genus Sepiola; species Sepiola atlantica. The sequence continues at coordinate 603,741 of CAUVYP010000989.1, forward strand.
AATAGATGACTTTGTTCAAGTTGCGAGTTCTTAAGGTTGAAAACTAAGTGATATCGTTTAATGTCGGATACTAAAGCATTGTAAATAGATTACTATGTTCAAGTTCCGTATTCTTAAGGTTTGAAAATAGATGATATCATTTAAAGTCGGATTATAAAGCATTTGTTCAAGTTGCGGATTTTTTAAGGTTTGAAAATAGATGATATCGTTTAAAGTCGGATTCTAAAGCATTGTAAATAGATGACTTTGTTCAAGTTGCGGATTCTTAAGGTTTGAAAATAGATGATATCGTTTAAAGTCGGATTCCAAAGCATTGTAAATAGATGACTTTGTTTAAGTTGCCGATTCTAAAGGTTTTAAAATAGATGATATAGTTTCAAGTCGGATTCTAAAGCATTTTAAATAGATGACTTGTTCAAATCGCCGATTCTCAAGCTTTGAACATAGATGATATCGTTTAAAGTCGGATTCTACAGTATTGTAAATAGATGACTTTGTTCAAGTGGCCGATACTTTAGGTTTGAAAATAGATGATATCGTTAAAAGTCGGATTCTAAAGCATTGTAAATAGATGACCTTGGTCAAGTTGCGAATTCTTAATGTTTGAAAATAGATGACATAGTCTAAAGTCGGATTCTAAAGCATTGTAAATAGATGACTTTGTTCAAGTTGCGGATTCTTAAGGTTTGCAAATAGATGATATCGTTTCAAGTCGGATTCTAAATCATTGTAAATAGATGACTTTGTTCAAGTGGCGGACTCTTAAGGTTTGAAAATAGATGATATTGTTTAAAGTACGATTCTAATGCATTGTAAGTAGATGACTTTATTACAGTTGCGGATTCTTAAGGTTTGAAAATAGATGATATCATTTAAAGTCGGATTATACAGCATTGTAAATAGATGACTTTGTTCAAGTTGCGGATTCTTTAGGTTTGAAAATAGATGATATCGTTTAAAGTCGGATTCTAAAGCATTGTAAATAGATGACTTTGTTCAAGAGTCCGATTCTTAAGCTTTGAAAATAGATGATATCGTTTAAAGTCGGATTCCAAAGCATTGTAAATAGATGACTTTGTTCAAGTTGCCGATTCTTAAGGTTTTAAAATAGATGATATCGTTTCAAATCGGATTCTAAACTATTGTAAATAGATGACTTTGTTCAAGTGTTGGATTCTTTAGGTTTTAAAATAGATGATATAGTTTCAAGTCGGATTCTAAAGCATTTTAAATTAATGACTTGTTCAAATCGCCGATTCTCAAGCTTTGAAAATAGATGATATCGTTTAAAGTCGGATTCTAAAGCACTGTAAATAGATGACTTTGTTCAAGTTGCCGATTCTTAAGGTTTGAAAATAGATGATATCGTTTAAAGTCGGATTCTAAAGCATTGTAAATAGATGACTTTGTTCAAGTTGCCGATTCTTAAGGATTGAAAATAGATGATATCGTTTAAAGTCGGATTGTAAAGCATTGTAAATAGATGACTTTGTTCAAGTTGCGGATTCTTAAGCTTTGAAAATAGATGATATGGTTTAAAGTCGGATTCCAAAGCATTGTAAATAGATGACTTTGTTCAAGTTGCGGATTCTTAAGGTTTGAAAATAGATGATATCGTTTAAAGTCGGATTCTAAAGTATTGTAAATAGATGACTTTGTTCAAGTGTCGGATTCTTTAGGTTATAAAATAGATGATATCGTTTAAAGTCGGATTCTAAAGCATTGTAAATAGATGACTTTGTTCAAGTTGCGGATTCTTAAGGTTTGAAAATAGATCATATCGTTAAAAGTCGGATTCTAAAGCATTGTAAATAGATGACTTTGTTCAAGTTGCGAGTTCTTAAGGTTGAAAACTAAGTGATATCGTTTAATGTCGGATAGTAAAGCATTGTAAATAGATTACTAATTTCAAGTTCCGTATTCTTAAGGTTTGAAAATAGATGATATCATTTAAAGTCGGATTATAAAGCATTTGTTCAAGTTGCGGATTTTTTAAGGTTTGAAAATAGATGATATCGTTTAAAGTCGGATTCTAAAGCATTGTAAATAGATGACTTTGTTCAAGTTGCGGATTCTAAAGGTTTGAAAATAGATGATATCGTTTAAAGTCGGATTCCAAAGCATTGTAAATAGATGACTTTGTTTAAGTTGCCGATTCTTAAGGTTTTAAAATAGATGATATAGTTTCAAGTCGGATTCTAAAGCATTTTAAATAGGTGACTTGTTCAAATCGCTCATTCTCAAGCTTTGAAAATAGATGATATCGTTTAAAGTCGGATTCTACAGTATTGTAAATAGATGACTTTGTTCAAGTGGCCGATACTTTAGGTTTGAAAATAGATAATATCGTTTAAAGTCGGATTCTAAAGCATTGTAAATAGATGACCTTGGTCAAGTTCCGAATTCTTAATGTTTGAAAATAGATGACATAGTCTAAAGTCGGATTCTAAAGCATTGTAAATAGATGACTTTGTTCAAGTTGCGGATTCTTAAGGTTTGAAAATAGATGATATTGTTTAAAGTACGATTCTAATGCATTGTAAGTAGATGACTTTATTACAGTTGCGGATTCTTAAGGTTTGAAAATAGATGATATCATTTAAAGTCGGATTATACAGCATTGTAAATAGATGACTTTGTTCAAGTTGCGGATTCTTTAGGTTTGAAAATAGATGATATCGTTTAAAGTCGGATTCTAAAGCATTGTAAATAGATGACTTTGTTCAAGAGTCCGATTCTTAAGCTTTGAAAATAGATGATATCGTTTAAAGTCGGATTCCAAAGCATTGTAAATAGATGACTTTGTTCAAGTTGCCGATTCTTAAGGTTTTAAAATAGATGATATCGTTTCAAGTCGGATTCTAAACTATTGTAAATAGATGACTTTGTTCAAGTGTTGGATTCTTTAGGTTTTAAAATAGATGATATAGTTTCAAGTCGGATTCTAAAGCATTTTAAATTAATGACTTGTTCAAATCGCCGATTCTCAAGCTTTGAAAATAGATGATATCGTTTAAAGTCGGATTCTAAAGCACTGTAAATAGATGACTTTGTTCAAGTTGCCGATTCTTAAGGTTTGAAAATAGATGATATCGTTTAAAGTCGGATTCTAAAGCATTGTAAATAGATGACTTTGTTAAAGTTGCCGATTCTTAAGGATTGAAAATAGATAATATCGTTTAAAGTCGGATTGTAAAGCATTGTAAATAGATGACTTTGTTCAAGTTGCGGATTCTTAAGGTTTGAAAATAGATGATATCGTTTAAAGTCGGATTCTAAAGCATTGTAAATAGATGACTTTGTTCAAGTTGCGGATTCTTAAGGTTTGAAAATAGATGATATCGTTTAAAGTCGGATTCTAAAGCATTGTAAATAGATGACTTTGTTCAAGTTGCGGATTCTTAAGGTTAGAAAATAGATGATATCGTTTAAAGTCGGATTCTGAAGCATTGTGAATAGATGACTTTGTTCAAGTTGCGGATTCTTATGGTTTGAAAATAGAAGATAATGTTTAAAGTAGGATTAAAAAGCATTGTAAATCGATGACTTCGTTCAAGTGGCGGATTCTTCAGCTTTTAAATGAGATGATATCGTTGCAAGTGTGATTCTAAAGCATTGTAAATAGATGACTTTGTTCAAGTTGCGGATTCTTAAGGTTTGAAAATCGATGATATCGTTTGAAGTCGGATTCTAAAGCATTGTAAATAGATGACTTTGTTCAAGTTGCCGATTCTTAACCTTTGAAAATAGATGATATCGTTTAAAGTTCGATTCTAAAGCATTGTAAATAGATGACTTGGTTCAAGTTGCCGATTCTTGAGGATTGATAATAGATGATATCGTTTAACGTCGGATTCTAAAGCATTGTAAATAGATGACTTTGTTCAAGTTGCCGATACTTTAGGTTTGAAAATATATGATATCGTTTAAAGTCGGATTCTAAAGCATTGTAAATAGATGACCTTGTTCAAGTTGCGGATTCTTGATGTTTGAAAATAGATGACATAGTTTAAAGTCGGATTCTAAAGCATTGTAAATAGATGACTTTGTTCAAGTTGCGGATTCTTAAGGTTTGAAAATAGACGATATCGGTTAAAGTCGGATTCTAAAGCATTGTAAATAGATGACTTTGTTCAAGTTGCGGATTCTTAAGGTTTGAAAATAGATGATATCGGTTGAAGTCGGTTTCTAAAGCATTGTAAATAGATGACTTTGTTCAAGTTGCGGATTCTTAAGGTTTGAAAATAGATGATATCGTTTAAAGTCGGATTCTACAGCATTGTAAATAGATGACTTTGTTCAAGTTGCCGATACTTTAGGTTTGAAAATATATGATATCGTTTAAAGTCGGATTCTAAAGCATTGTAAATAGATGACCTTGTTCAAGTTGCGGATTCTTAATGTTTGAAAATAGATGACATAGTTTAAAGTCGGATTCTAAAGCATTGTAAATAGATGACTTTGTTCAAGTTGCGGATTCTTAAGGTTTGAAAATAGATGATATCGCTTAAAGTCGGATTCTAAAGCATTGTAAATAGATGACTTTGTTCAAGTGGCGGCGTCTTAAGGTTTGAAAATAGATGATATTGTTTAAAGTACGATTCTAAAGCATTGTAAGTAGATTACTTTATTACAGTTGCGTATTCTTAAGGTTTGAAAATAGATGACATAGTTTAAAGTCGCATTCTAAAGCATTGTAAATAGATGACTTTGTTCAAGTTGCGGATTCTTAAGGTTTGAAAATAGATGATATCGGTTAAAGTCGGATTCTAAAGCATTGTAATTAGATGACTTTGTTCAAGTTGCGGATTCTTAAGGTTTTAAAATAGATGATATCGGTTAAAGTCGGATTCTAAAGCATTGTAAATAGATGATTTGTTCAAATTGCGGATTCTTCACGTTTGAAAATAGATGATATCGTTTAAAGTCGGATTCTAACGCATTGTAAATAGATGACTTTGTTCAAGTTGCGGATTCTTAAGGTTTGAAAATAGATGATATCGTTTAAAGTCGGATTCTTAAGCATTGTAAATAGATGACTTTGTTCAAGTTGCGGATTCTTAAGGTTTGAAAATAGATGATATCGGTTAAAGTCGGATTCTAAAGCATTGTAAATAGATGACTTTGTTCAAGTGGCGGACTCTTAAGGTTTGAAAATAGATGATATTGTTTAAAGTACGATTCTAATGCATTGTAAGTAGATGACTTTATTACAGTTGCGGATTCTTAAGGTTTGAAAATAGATGATATCATTTAAAGTCGGATTATACAGCATTGTAAATAGATGACTTTGTTCAAGTTGCGGATTCTTTAGGTTTGAAAATAGATGATATCGTTTAAAGTCGGATTCTAAAGCATTGTAAATAGATGACTTTGTTCAAGAGTCCGATTCTTAAGCTTTGAAAATAGATGATATCGTTTAAAGTCGGATTCCAAAGCATTGTAAATAGATGACTTTGTTCAAGTTGCCGATTCTTAAGGTTTTAAAATAGATAATATCGTTTCAAATCGGATTCTAAACTATTGTAAATAGATGACTTTGTTCAAGTGTTGGATTCTTTAGGTTTTAAAATAGATGATATAGTTTCAAGTCGGATTCTAAAGCATTTTAAATTAATGACTTGTTCAAATCGCCGATTCTCAAGCTTTGAAAATAGATGATATCGTTTAAAGTCGGATTCTAAAGCACTGTAAATAGATGACTTTGTTCAAGTTGCCGATTCTTAAGGTTTGAAAATAGATGATATCGTTTAAAGTCGGATTCTAAAGCATTGTAAATAGATGACTTTGTTCAAGTTGCCGATTCTTAAGGATTGAAAATAGATGATATCGTTTAAAGTCGGATTGTAAAGCATTGTAAATAGATGACTTTGTTCAAGTTGCGGATTCTTAAGCTTTGAAAATAGATGATATGGTTTAAAGTCGGATTCCAAAGCATTGTAAATAGATGACTTTGTTCAAGTTGCGGATTCTTAAGGTTTGAAAATAGATGATATCGTTTAAAGTCGGATTCTAAAGTATTGTAAATAGATGACTTTGTTCAAGTGTCGGATTCTTTAGGTTATAAAATAGATGATATCGTTTAAAGTCGGATTCTAAAGCATTGTAAATAGATGACTTTGTTCAAGTTGCGGATTCTTAAGGTTTGAAAATAGATCATATCGTTAAAAGTCGGATTCTAAAGCATTGTAAATAGATGACTTTGTTCAAGTTGCGAGTTCTTAAGGTTGAAAACTAAGTGATATCGTTTAATGTCGGATAGTAAAGCATTGTAAATAGATTACTAATTTCAAGTTCCGTATTCTTAAGGTTTGAAAATAGATGATATCATTTAAAGTCGGATTATAAAGCATTTGTTCAAGTTGCGGATTTTTTAAGGTTTGAAAATAGATGATATCGTTTAAAGTCGGATTCTAAAGCATTGTAAATAGATGACTTTGTTCAAGTTGCGGATTCTAAAGGTTTGAAAATAGATGATATCGTTTAAAGTCGGATTCCAAAGCATTGTAAATAGATGACTTTGTTTAAGTTGCCGATTCTTAAGGTTTTAAAATAGATGATATAGTTTCAAGTCGGATTCTAAAGCATTTTAAATAGGTGACTTGTTCAAATCGCTCATTCTCAAGCTTTGAAAATAGATGATATCGTTTAAAGTCGGATTCTACAGTATTGTAAATAGATGACTTTGTTCAAGTGGCCGATACTTTAGGTTTGAAAATAGATAATATCGTTTAAAGTCGGATTCTAAAGCATTGTAAATAGATGACCTTGGTCAAGTTCCGAATTCTTAATGTTTGAAAATAGATGACATAGTCTAAAGTCGGATTCTAAAGCATTGTAAATAGATGACTTTGTTCAAGTTGCGGATTCTTAAGGTTTGAAAATAGATGATATTGTTTAAAGTACGATACTAATGCATTGTAAGTAGATGACTTTATTACAGTTGCGGATTCTTAAGGTTTGAAAATAGATGATATCATTTAAAGTCGGATTATACAGCATTGTAAATAGATGACTTTGTTCAAGTTGCGGATTCTTTAGGTTTGAAAATAGATGATATCGTTTAAAGTCGGATTCTAAAGCATTGTAAATAGATGACTTTGTTCAAGAGTCCGATTCTTAAGCTTTGAAAATAGATGATATCGTTTAAAGTCGGATTCCAAAGCATTGTAAATAGATGACTTTGTTCAAGTTGCCGATTCTTAAGGTTTTAAAATAGATGATATCGTTTCAAGTCGGATTCTAAACTATTGTAAATAGATGACTTTGTTCAAGTGTTGGATTCTTTAGGTTTTAAAATAGATGATATAGTTTCAAGTCGGATTCTAAAGCATTTTAAATTAATGACTTGTTCAAATCGCCGATTCTCAAGCTTTGAAAATAGATGATATCGTTTAAAGTCGGATTCTAAAGCACTGTAAATAGATGACTTTGTTCAAGTTGCCGATTCTTAAGGTTTGAAAATAGATGATATCGTTTAAAGTCGGATTCTAAAGCATTGTAAATAGATGACTTTGTTAAAGTTGCCGATTCTTAAGGATTGAAAATAGATAATATCGTTTAAAGTCGGATTGTAAAGCATTGTAAATAGATGACTTTGTTCAAGTTGCGGATTCTTAAGGTTTGAAAATAGATGATATCGTTTAAAGTCGGATTCTAAAGCATTGTAAATAGATGACTTTGTTCAAGTTGCGGATTCTTAAGGTTTGAAAATAGATGATATCGTTTAAAGTCGGATTCTAAAGCATTGTAAATAGATGACTTTGTTCAAGTTGCGGATTCTTAAGGTTAGAAAATAGATGATATCGTTTAAAGTCGGATTCTGAAGCATTGTGAATAGATGACTTTGTTCAAGTTGCGGATTCTTATGGTTTGAAAATAGAAGATAATGTTTAAAGTAGGATTAAAAAGCATTGTAAATCGATGACTTCGTTCAAGTTGCGGATTCTTCAGCTTTTAAATGAGATGATATCGTTGCAAGTGTGATTCTAAAGCATTGTAAATAGATGACTTTGTTCAAGTTGCGGATTCTTAAGGTTTGAAAATCGATGATATCGTTTGAAGTCGGATTCTAAAGCATTGTAAATAGATGACTTTGTTCAAGTTGCCGATTCTTAACCTTTGAAAATAGATGATATCGTTTAAAGTTCGATTCTAAAGCATTGTAAATAGATGACTTGGTTCAAGTTGCCGATACTTTAGGTTTGAAAATATATGATATCGTTTAAAGTCGGATTCTAAAGCATTGTAAATAGATGACCTTGTTCAAGTTGCGGATTCTTGATGTTTTAAAATAGATGACATAGTTTAAAGTCGGATTCTAAAGCATTGTAAATAGATGACTTTGTTCAAGTTGCGGATTCTTAAGGTTTGAAAATAGACGATATCGGTTAAAGTCGGATTCTAAAGCATTGTAAATAGATGACTTTGTTCAAGTTGCCGATTCTTAAGGTTTGAAAATAGATGATATCGGTTGAAGTCGGTTTCTAAAGCATTGTAAATAGATGACTTTGTTCAAGTTGCGGATTCTTAAGGTTTGAAAATAGATGATATCGTTTAAAGTCGGATTCTACAGCATTGTAAATAGATGACTTTGTTCAAGTTGCCGATACTTTAGGTTTGAAAATATATGATATCGTTTAAAGTCGGATTCTAAAGCATTGTAAATAGATGACCTTGTTCAAGTTGCGGATTCTTAATGTTTGAAAATAGATGACATAGTTTAAAGTCGGATTCTAAAGCATTGTAAATAGATGACTTTGTTCAAGTTGCGGATTCTTAAGGTTTGAAAATAGATGATATCGCTTAAAGTCGGATTCTAAAGCATTGTAAATAGATGACTTTGTTCAAGTGGCGGCGTCTTAAGGTTTGAAAATAGATGATATTGTTTAAAGTACGATTCTAAAGCATTGTAAGTAGATTACTTTATTACAGTTGCGTATTCTTAAGGTTTGAAAATAGATGACATAGTTTAAAGTCGCATTCTAAAGCATTGTAAATAGATGACTTTGTTCAAGTTGCGGATTCTTAAGGTTTGAAAATAGATGATATCGGTTAAAGTCGGATTCTAAAGCATTGTAATTAGATGACTTTGTTCAAGTTGCGGATTCTTAAGGTTTTAAAATAGATGATATCGGTTAAAGTCGGATTCTAAAGCATTGTAAATAGATGATTTGTTCAAATTGCGGATTCTTCACGTTTGAAAATAGATGATATCGTTTAAAGTCGGATTCTAACGCATTGTAAATAGATGACTTTGTTCAAGTTGCGGATTCTTAAGGTTTGAAAATAGATGATATCGTTTAAAGTCGGATTCTTAAGCATTGTAAATAGATGACTTTGTTCAAGTTGCGGATTCTTAAGGTTTGAAAATAGATGATATCGGTTAAAGTCGGATTCTAAAGCATTGTAAATAGATGACTTTGTTCAAGTTGCGGATTCTTAAGGTTTGAAAATAGATGATATCGGTTAAAGTCGGATTCTAAAGCATTGTAAATAGATGACTTTGTTCAAGTTGCGGATTATTAAGGTTTGAAAATAGATGATATCGTTTAAAGTCGGATTCTACAGCATTGTAAATAGATGACTTTGTTCAAGTTGCGGATTCTTAAGGTTTGAAAATAGATGATATCGGTTAAAGTCGGATTCTAAAGCATTGTAAATAGATGACTTTGTTCAAGTTGCGGATTCTTAATGTTTGAAAATAGATGACATAGTTTAAAGTCGGATTCTAAAGCATTGTAAATAGATGACTTTGTTCAAGTTGCGGATTCTTAAGGTTTGAAAATAGACGATATCGGTTAAAGTCGGATTCTAAAGCATTGTAAATAGATGACTTTGTTCAAGTTGCGGATTCTTAAGGTTTGAAAATAGATGATATCGGTTAAAGTCGGATTCTAAAGCATTGTAAATAGATGACTTTGTTCAAGTTGCGGATTCTTAAGGTTTGAAAATAGATGATATCGTTTAAAGTCGGATTCTACAGCATTGTAAATAGATGACTTTGTTCAAGTTGCCGATACTTTAGGTTTGAAAATATATGATATCGTTTAAAGTCGGATTCTAAAGCATTGTAAATAGATGACCTTGTTCAAGTTGCGGATTCTTAATGTTTGAAAATAGATGACATAGTTTAAAGTCGGATTCTAAAGCATTGTAAATAGATGACTTTGTTCAAGTTGCGGATTCTTAAGGTTTGAAAATAGATGATATCGCTTAAAGTCGGATTCTAAAGCATTGTAAATAGATGACTTTGTTCAAGTGGCGGCGTCTTAAGGTTTGAAAATAGATGATATTGTTTGAAGTACGATTCTAAAGCATTGTAAATAGATGACTTTATTACAGTTGCGTATTCTTAAGGTTTGAAAATAGATGACATAGTTTAAAGTCGCATTCTAAAGCATTGTAAATAGATGACTTTGTTCAAGTTGCGGATTCTTAAGGTTTGAAAATAGATGATATCGGTTAAAGTCGGATTCTAAAGCATTGTAATTAGATTACTTTGTTCAAGTTGCGGATTCTTAAGGTTTTAAAATAGATGATATCGGTTAAAGTCGGATTCTAAAGCATTGTAAATAGATGATTTGTTCAAGTTGCGGATTCTTCACGTTTGAAAATAGATGATATCGTTTAAAGTCGGATTCTAACGCATTGTAAATAGATGACTTTGTTCAAGTTGCGGATTCTTAAGGTTTGAAAATAGATGATATCGTTTAAAGTCGGATTCTTAAGCATTGTAAATAGATGACTTTGTTCAAGTTGCGGATTCTTAAGGTTTGAAAATAGATGATATCGGTTAAAGTCGGATTCTAAAGCATTGTAAATAGATGACTTTGTTCAAGTTGCGGATTCTTAAGGTTTGAAAATAGATGATATCGTTTAAAGTCGGATTCTACAGCATTGTAAATAGATGACTTTGTTCAAGTGGCCGATACTTTAGGTTTGAAAATAGATGATATCGTTTAAAGTCGGATTTACAAGCATTGTAAATAGATGACCTTGTTAAAGTTGCGGATTCTTAAGGTTTGAAAATAGATGATATCGTTTCAAGTCGGATTCTAAAGCATTGTAAATAGATGACTTTGTTCAAGTGGCGGACTCTTAAGGTTTGAAAATAGATGATATTGTTTAAAGTACGATTCTAAAGCATTGTAAGTAGATTACTTTATTACAGTTGCGTATTCTTAAGGTTTGAAAATAGATGACATAGTTTAAAGTCGCATTCTAAAGCATTGTAAATAGATGACTTTGTTCAAGTTGCGGATTCTTAATGTTTGAAAATAGATGATATCGGTTAAAGTCGGATTCTAAAGCATTGTAAATAGATGACTTTGTTCAGGTTGCGGATTCTTAAGGTTTTAAAATAGATGATATCGTTTAAAGTCGGATTCTAAAGCATTGTAAATAGATGACTTTGTTCAAGTTGCGGATTCTTAAGTTTTGAAAATAGATCATATCGTTTAAAGTCGGATTCTAAAGCATTGTAAATAGATGACTTTGTTCAAGTTGCGGATTCTTAAGGTTTGAAAATAGATGATATCGTTTAAAGTCGGATTCTTAAGCATTGTAAATAAAGGACTTTGTTCAAGTTGCGGATTCTTAAGGTTTGAAAATAGATGATATCGTTTAAAGTCGGATTCTAAAGCATTGTAATTAGATGACTTTGTTCAAGTTGCGGATTCTTAAGGTTTGAAAATAGATGATATCGGTTAAAGTCGGATTCTAAAGCATTGTAAATAGATGAATTTGTTCAAGTTGCGGATTCTTAAGGTATGAAAATAGATGATATCGTTTAAAGTCGGATTCTAACGCATTGTAAATAGATGACTTTGTTCAAGTTGCGGATTCTTAAGGTGATAAAATAGATGATATCGTTTAAAGTCGGATTCTAAAGCATTGTAAATAGATGATTTTGTTCAAGTTGCGGATTCTTAAGGTTTGAAAATAGATTATATCGGTTAAAGTCGGATTCTAAAGCATTGTAAATAGATGACTTTGTTCAAGTGGCCGATACTTTAGGTTTGAAAATAGATGATATCGTTTAAAGTCGGATTCTAAAGCATTGTAAATAGATGACCTTGTTCAAGTTGCGGATTCTTAATCTTTGAAAATAGATGACATAGTTTAAAGTCGGATTCTAAAGCATTGGAAATAGATGACTTTGTTCAAGTTGCGGATTCTTAAGGTTTGAAAATAGATGATATCGTTTCAAGTCGGATTCTAAAGCATTGTAAATAGATGACTTTGTTCAAGTGGCGGACTCTTTAGGTTTGAAAATAGATGATATTGTTAAAAGTACGATTCTAAAGCATTGTAAATAGATGACTTTGTTCAAGTTGCGGATTCTTAAGGTTTAAAAATAGATGATATCGGTTAAAGTCGGATTCTAAAGCATTGTAAATAAATGACTTTGTTCAAGTTGCGGACTCTGATAGTTTGAAAATAGATTATATCGTTTAAAGTCGGATTCTAAAGCATTGTAAATAGATGACTTTGTTCAAGTTGCGGATTCTTAAGGTTGGAAAATAGATGATATCGTTTAAAGTCGGATTCTAAAGCATTGTAAATAGATGACTTTGTTCAAGTTGCGGATTCTTTATGTTTGAAAATAGATCATATCGTTTAAAGTCGGATTCTAAAGCATTGTAAATAGATGACTTTGTTCAAGTTCCGGATTCTTAAGGTTTGAAAATAGATGATATCGTTTAAAGTCGGATTCTAAAGCATTGTAAATAGATGACTTTGTTCAAGTGGCGGACTCTTAAGGTTTGAAAATAGATGATATTATTTAAAGTCGGATTCTAAAGCATTGTAAATAGATGACTTCGTTCAAGTTGCGGATTCTTAAGGTTTGAAAATAGATGATATCGTGTAAAGTCGGATTCTAAAGCATTGTAAATAGATGACTTTGTTCAAGTTGCCGATCCTTAAGGATTGAAAATAGATGATATCGGTTAAAGTCGGATTCTAAAGCATTGTAAATAAATGACTTTGTTCAAGTTGCGGACTCTGATAGTTTGAAAATAGATTATATCGTTTAAAGTCGGATTCTAAAGCATTGTAAATAGATGACTTTGTTCAAGTTGCGGATTCTGAGGGTTTAAAAATAGATAATATCGTTGAAAGTCGGATTCTAAAGCATTGTAAATAGATGACTCTATTCAAGTGGCGGACTAAAATAGATGATATTGTTTAAAGTACGATTCTAAAGCATTGTTAGTAGATGACTTTATTACAGTTGCGGATTCTTTAGATTTGAAAATAGATAATAATGTTTAAAGTCGCATTCTAAAGCATTGTAAATAGATGACTTTGTTCAAGTTGCGGATTCTTAAGGTTTGAAAATAGATGATATCGTTTAAAGTCGGATTCTAAAGCATTGTAAATAGATGACTTTGTTCAAGTTGCGGATTCTTAAGGTTTGAAAATAGATGATATCGTTTAAAATCGGATTCTAAAGCATTGTAAATAGATGACTTTGTTCAAGTTCCGGATTCTTAAGGTTTGAAAATAGAGTATATCGTTTAAAGTCGGATTCCAAAGCATTGTAAATAGATGACTTTGTTCAAGTTGCGGATTCTCAAGGTTTTAAAATAGATGATATCGTTTATAGTCTGATTCTTATGCATTGTAAATAGATGACTTTGTTCAAGTTACGGATACTTAAGGTTTGAAAATAGATGATATCGTTGAAAGTCGGATTCTTAAGCATTGTAAGTAGATGACTTTGTTCACGTTGCCGATTCTTTATGTTTTAAAATAGATGATATCTTTTAAAGTCGGATTCTAAAGCATTGTACATAGATTACTTTGTTCAAGTTGCAGACTCTTAAGGTTTGAAAATAGATGATATCGTTTCAAATCAGATTTTAAAGAATTGTAAATAGATGACTTTGTTCAAGTTGCCGATTCTTAAGGTGTGAAAATAGATGTTATTGTTTAAAGTCGGATTCTAAAGCATTGTAAATAGATTACTTTGTTCAAGTTGCGGACTGCTAAGGTTTGAAAATAGATGATATCGTTTAAAATCGGATTCTAAAGCATTGTAAATAGATGACTTTGTTCAAGTTGCGAGTTGTTATGGTTTGAAAATAGATGATATCGTTTAAAGTCGGATTCTAAAGCATTGTAAGTAGATGACTTTGTTCAAGTTGCCGATTCTTAAAGTTTGAAAATAGATTATATCGTTTAAAGTCGGATTCTAAATCATTGTAAATAGATGACTTTGTTCAAGTTGCGGATTCTTAAGATTTGAAAATAGATGATATCGTTTAAAGTCGGATTCTAAAGAATTGTAAATAGATGACTATGTTCAAGTTGCAGACTCTTATGGTTTGAACATAGATGATATCGTTTCAAGTCGGATTCTAAAGCATTGTAAATAGATGACTTTGTTCAAGTTGTTATTCTCAAGGTTTTAAAATAGATGATATCGGTTAAAGTCGGATTCAAAAGCATTGTAAATAGATGACTTTGTTCAAGTTGCAGATTCTTAAGGTTTTAAAATAGATGATATCGGTTAAAGTCGGATTCTAAAGCATTGTAAATAGATGACTTTGTTCAAGTTGCGGATTCTTAATGTTTGAAAATAGATGATATAGTTTTAAGTCGGATTCTAAAGCATTGTAAATAGATCACTTTGTTAAAGTTGCGGACTCTGAAGGTTTGAAAATAGATGTAATCGTTTAAGATCGGATTGCAAACTATTGTAAATAGATGACTTTGTTAAGTTGCGGATTCTTAACGGTTGAAAATAGATGATATCGTTTAAAGTCGGATTCTACAGCATTGTAAATAGATGACTTTGTTCAAGTGGCCGATTGTTAATGTTGGAAAATAGATGAACTCGTTTAAAGTCGGATTCTAAAGCATTGTAAATAGATGACTTTGTTCAAGTTGCGGATTCTGAGGGTTTAAAAATAGATAATATCGTTTAAAGTCGGATTCTAAAGCATTGTAAATAGATGACTTTGTTCAAGTGGCGGACTAAAATAGATGATATCGTTTAAAGTACGATTCTAAAGCATTGTAAGTAGATGACTTTATTACAGTTGCGGATTCTTTAGGTTAGAAAATAGATGATATCGTTTAAAGTCGGATTCTAAAGCATTGTAAATAGATGACTTTGTTCAAGTTGCGGATTCTTAAGGTTTGAAAATAGATGATATCGTTTAAAATCGGATTCTAAAGCATTGTAAATAGATGACTTTGTTAAAGTTGCGGACTCTTAAGGTTTGAAAATAGATGATATCGTTTTAAATCGGATTCTAAAGCATTGTAAATAGATGACTTTGTTCAAGTTGCGGATTCTTAAGGTTTGAAAATAGATGATATCGTTTAAAGTCGGATTCTAAAGCATTGTAAGTAGATGACTTTGTTCACGTTTCCGAATCTTTGCTTGAAAATAGATGATATCTTTTAAAGTCGGATTCTAAAGCATAGTAAATAGATTAATTTGTTCAAGTTGCAGACTCTTAAGGTTTGTAAATAGATGATATCGTTTCAAATCAGATTTTAAAGAATTGTAAATAGATGACTTTGTTCAAGTTGCCGATTCTTAAGGTGTGAAAATAGATGTTATCGTTTAAAGTCGGATTCTAAAGCATTGTAAATAGATTACTTTGTTCAAGTTGCGGACTGCTAAAGTTTGAAAATAGATGATATCGTTTAAAGTCGGATTCTAAAGCATTGTAAATAGATGACTTTGTTCAAGTTGGTGGATTCTTAGGGTTTGAAAATAGATGATATCGTTTAAAGTCGGATTCTAAAGCATTGTAAATAGATGACTTAGTTCGAGTTGCGGATCCTTAGGGTTTGAAAATTGATGATATCGTTTAAAGTCGGATTCTAAAGCATTGTAAATAGATGACTTTGTTCAAGTTCCGGATTCTTAAGGTTTGAAAATAGAGTATATCGTTTAAAGTCGGATTCCGAAGCATTGTAAATAGATGACTTTGTTCAAGTTGCGGATTCTCAAGGTTTTAAAATAGATGATATCGTTTATAGTCGGATTCTTAAGCATTGTAAATAGATGACTTTGTTCAAGTTACGGATACTTAAGGTTTGAAAATAGATGATATCGTTGAAAGTCGGATTCTTAAGCATTGTAAGTAGATGACTTTGTTCACGTTGCCGATTCTTTATGTTTTAAAATAGATGATATCTTTTAAAGTCGGATTCTAAAGCATTGTACATAGATTACTTAGTTCAAGTTGCAGACTCCTCAGGTTTGAAAATAGATGATATCGTTTCAAATCAGATTTTAAAGAATTGTAAATAGATGACTTTGTTCAAGTTGCGAATTCTTAAGGTGTGAAAATAGATGTTATCGTTTAAAGTCGGATTCTAAAGCATTGTAAATAGATTACTTTGTTCAAGTTGCGGACTGCTAAGGTTTGAAAATAGATGATAACGTTTAAAGTCGGATTCTAAAGCATTGTAAATAGATGACTTTGTTCAAGTTGCGAGTTGTTAAGGTTTGAAAATAGATGATATCGTTTAAAGTCGGATTCTAAAGCATTGTAAGTAGATGACTTTGTTCAAGTTGCCGATTCTTAAAGTTTGAAAATAGATTATATCGTTTTAAGTCGGATTCTAAATCATTGTAAATAGATGACTTTGTTCAAGTTGCGGATTCTTAAGATTTGAAAATAGATGATATCGTTAAAAGTCGGATTCTAAAGAATTGTAAATAGATGACTTTGTTCAAGTTGCAGACTCTTATGGTTTGAACATAGATGATATCGTTTCAAGTCGGATTCTAAAGCATTGTAAATAGATGACTTTGTTCAAGTTGTTATTCTCAAGGTTTTAAAATAGATGATATCGGTTAAAGTCGGATTCTAAAGCATTGTAAATAGATGACTTTGTTCAAGTTGCGGATTCTTAATGTTTGAAAATAGATGATATAGTTAAAAGTCGGATTCTAAAGCATTGTAAATAGATCACTTTGTTCAAGTTGCGGACTCTGAAGGTTTGAAAATAGATGTAATCGTTTAAGATCGGATTGCAAACTATTGTAAATAGATGACTTTGTTAAGTTGCGGATTCTTAACGGTTGAAAATAGATGATATCGGTTAAAGTCGGATTCTACAGCATTGTAAATAGATGACTTTGTTCAAGTGGCCGATTGTGAATGTTGGAAAATAGATGAAATCGTTTAAAGTCGGATTCTAAAGCATTGTAAATAGATGACTTTGTTCAAGTTGCGGATTCTGAGGGTTTAAAAATAGATAATATCGTTTAAAGTCGGATTCTAAAGCATTGTAAATAGATGACTTTGTTCAAGTGGCGGACTAAAATAGATGATATCGTTTAAAGTACGATTCTAAAGCATTGTAAGTAGATGACTTTATTACAGTTGCGGATTCTTAAGGTTAGAAAATAGATGATATCGTTTAAAGTCGGATTCTAAAGCATTGTAAATAGATGACTTTGTTCAAGTTGCGGATTCTTAAGGTTTGAAAATAGATGATATCGTTTTAAATCGGATTCTAAAGCATTGTAAATAGATGACTTTGTTCAAGTTGCGGATTCTTAAAATTTGAAAATAGATGATATCGTTTAAAGTCGGATTCTAAAGCATTGTAAGTAGATGACTTTGTTCACGTTTCCGAATCTTTGTTTGAAAATAGATGATATCTTTTAAAGTCGGATTCTAAAGCATTGTAAATAGATGACTTTGTTCAAGTTGGTGGATTCTTAGGGTTTGAAAATAGATGATATCGTTTAAAGTCGGATTCTAAAGCATTGTAAATAGATGACTTAGTTCGAGTTGCGGATCCTTAGGGTTTGAAATTTGTATATCGTTTAAAGTCGGATTCTAAAGCATTGTAAATAGATGACTTTGTTCAAGTTCCGGATTCTTAAGGTTTGAAAATAGAGTATATCGTTTAAAGTCGGATTCCGAAGCATTGTAAATAGATGACTTTGTTCAAGTTGCGGATTCTCAAGGTTTTAAAATAGATGATATCGTTTATAGTCGGATTCTTAAGCATTGTAAATAGATGACTTTGTTCAAGTTACGGATACTTAAGGTTTGAAAATAGATGATATCGTTGAAAGTCGGATTCTAAAGCATTGTAAGTAGATGACTTTGTTCACGTTGCCGATTCTTTATGTTTTAAAATAGATGATATCTTTTAAAGTCGGATTCTAAAGCATTGTACATAGATTACTTAGTTCAAGTTGCAGACTCCTCAGGTTTGAAAATAGATGATATCGTTCTAAATCAGATTTTAAAGAATTGTAAATAGATGACTTTGTTCAAGTTGCGAATTCTTAAGGTGTGAAAATAGATGTTATCGTTTAAAGTCGGATTCTAAAGCATTGTAAATAGATTACTTTGTTCAAGTTGCGGACTGCTAAGGTTTGAAAATAGATGATAACGTTTAAAGTCGGATTCTAAAGCATTGTAAATAGATGACTTTGTTCAAGTTGCGAGTTGTTAAGGTTTGAAAATAGATGATATCGTTTAAAGTCGGATTCTAAAGCATTGTAAGTAGATGACTTTGTTCAAGTTGCCGATTCTTAAAGTTTGAAAATAGATTATATCGTTTTAAGTCGGATTCTAAATCATTGTAAATAGATGACTTTGTTCAAGTTGCGGATTCTTAAGATTTGAAAATAGATGATATCGTTAAAAGTCGGATTCTAAAGAATTGTAAATAGATGACTTTGTTCAAGTTGCAGACTCTTATGGTTTGAACATAGATGATATCGTTTCAAGTCGGATTCTAAAGCATTGTAAATAGATGACTTTGTTCAAGTTGTTATTCTCAAGGTTTTAAAATAGATGATATCGGTTAAAGTCGGATTCTAAAGCATTGTAAATAGATGACTTTGTTCAAGTTGCGGATTCTTAATGTTTGAAAATAGATGATATAGTTAAAAGTCGGATTCTAAAGCATTGTAAATAGATCACTTTGTTCAAGTTGCGGACTCTGAAGGTTTGAAAATAGATGTAATCGTTTAAGATCGGATTGCAAACTATTGTAAATAGATGACTTTGTTAAGTTGCGGATTCTTAACGGTTGAAAATAGATGATATCGGTTAAAGTCGGATTCTACAGCATTGTAAATAGATGACTTTGTTCAAGTGGCCGATTGTGAATGTTGGAAAATAGATGAAATCGTTTAAAGTCGGATTCTAAAGCATTGTAAATAGATGACTTTGTTCAAGTTGCGGATTCTGAGGGTTTAAAAATAGATAATATCGTTTAAAGTCGGATTCTAAAGCATTGTAAATAGATGACTTTGTTCAAGTGGCGGACTAAAATAGATGATATCGTTTAAAGTACGATTCTAAAGCATTGTAAGTAGATGACTTTATTACAGTTGCGGATTCTTAAGGTTAGAAAATAGATGATATCGTTTAAAGTCGGATTCTAAAGCATTGTAAATAGATGACTTTGTTCAAGTTGCGGATTCTTAAGGTTTGAAAATAGATGATATCGTTTTAAATCGGATTCTAAAGCATTGTAAATAGATGACTTTGTTCAAGTTGCGGATTCTTAAAATTTGAAAATAGATGATATCGTTTAAAGTCGGATTCTAAAGCATTGTAAGTAGATGACTTTGTTCACGTTTCCGAATCTTTGTTTGAAAATAGATGATATCTTTTAAAGTCGGATTCTAAAGCATTGTAAATAGATGACTTTGTTCAAGTTGGTGGATTCTTAGGGTTTGAAAATAGATGATATCGTTTAAAGTCGGATTCTAAAGCATTGTAAATAGATGACTTAGTTCGAGTTGCGGATCCTTAGGGTTTGAAAATAGATGATATCGTTTAAAGTCGGATTCTAAAGCATTGTAAATAGATTATTTTGTTCAAGTTGCGGACTCTTAATCGTTGAAAATAGATGATATCGTTTAAAGGTCGATTCTAAAGCATTGTAAATAGATTACTTTGTTCAAGTTGCCGATTCTTAAAGATTGAAAATAGATGATACTGTTTAAAGTCGGATTCTAAAGCATTGTAAATAGAGGACTTTGTTCAAGTTGCGAGTTGTTAAGGTTAAAAAGTAGATGATATCGTTTAATGTCGAATACTAAAGACTTGTAAATAGATTACTTTGTTCAAGTCGCCGATTCGCAAGCTTTGAAAATAGATGATATCGGTTAAAGTCGGATTCTAAAGCACTGTTAATAGACGACTTTGTTCAAGTTGCCGATTCTAAAGGTTTGAAAATAGATGATATCGTTTAAAGTTCGATTCTTAAGCATTGTAAATAGATGACTTTGTCCAGTTGCCGATTCTTAAGGATTGAAAATAGATGATATCGTTTAAAGTCGGATTCTAAAGCATTGTAACTAGATGACTGTGTTCAAGTTGCGAGTTGTTAAGGTTTAAAGGTAGATGATATCGTTTAATGTCAGATACTAAAGCATTGTAAATAGATGACTTTGTAAGAGTAGCGGATCCTTAATGTTTGAAAATAGATGATATCGTTTAAGTCGGATTCTAAAGCATTGTAAATAGATGACTTTGTTCAAGTTGCGGATACTTAATGTTTGAAAATAGATGATATCGTTTTAAGTCGGATTCTAAAGCATTGTAAATAGATGACTTTGTTCCAGTTGCGGATTCTTAAGGTTTGAAAATAGATGATATCGTTTCAAGCTAGATTCTAAAGCATTGTAAATAGATGACGTTGTTCAAGTTTCGAGTTGTTAATGTCTGAAAATAGATGATATCGTTTAATGTCGGATACTAAAGCATTGTAAATAGATGACTTTATTTAAGTTGCGGATTCTTAAGGTTTGAAAATAGATGATATCGTTAAAATTCGGATTCTAAAGCATTGTAAATAGATGACTTTGTACAAGCCCACGATTCTTAAAGTTTGAAAATAGATGATATCGTTTAAAGTCGGATTCTAAAGCATTGTATATAGATGACTTTGTTCAAGTTGCGGATTCTTGAGGTTCGAAAATAGATTATACCGTTTGAAGTCGGATTCTAAAGCATTGTAAATAGATGACTTTGTTCAAGTTTCCGATTCTTAATGTTTGAAAATAGATGATGTCGTTTAAAGTCGGATTCAAAAGAATGATAAATGGATGACTTTGTTCAAGTTGCGGATTCTCAAGGTTTGAAAATAGATGATATTGTTTAAAGTCGGATTCTAGAGCATTGTAAATAGATGACTTTGTTCAAGTTGCGGATTCTTAATGTTTGAAAATAGACGATATCGTTTAAAGTCGGATTCTAAAGCAGTGTAAATAGATTACTTTGTTCAAGTGGCGGATTCTTAATGTTTAAAAATCGATGATATCGTTTAAAGTCTGATTCTAAAGCATTGTAAATCTTTGACTTTGTTCGAGTTGCGGATTCTTGATGTTTCAAAATAGATGATATCGTTTAAAGTCGGATTCTAAAGCATTGTAAATAGATGACTTTGTTAGTGTTGCGGATCCGAAATGTTTGAAAACAGATGATATCGTTTAAGTCGGATTCTAAAGCATTGTAAATAGATGACTTTGTTCAAGTTGCGGATACTTAATGTTTGAAAATAGATGATATCGTTTAAAGTCGGATTCTAAAGCATTGTAAATAGATGACTTTGTTCTAGTTGCGGATACTTAAGGTTTGAAAATAGATGATATCGTTTAAAGTCGGATTCTAAAGCATTGTAAATAGATGACTTTGTTCAAGTTGCAGATTCTTAAAGTAGTAAAATAGATTATATCGTTTTAAGTCGGATTCTAAATCATTGTAAATAGATGACTTTGTTCAAGTTGCCGATTGTGGAGGTTTGAAAATAGATGATATTGTTTAAAGTCGGATTCTAAAGCATTGTAAATAGATGACTTTGTTCAGTGGCGGACTCTTAAGGTTGTAAAATAGATTATATCGTTTCAAGTCGGATTCTAAAGCATTGTAAATCTTTGACTTTGTTCAAGTTGCGGATTCTTGATGTTTGAAAATGGATTATATCGTGTAAAGTCGGATTCTAAAGCATTGTAAATAGATTACTTTGTTCAAGTTGCGGATTCTTAATGTTTGAAAATAGATGATATCGTTTAAAGTCGGATTCAAAAGCATTGTAAATAGATGACTTTGTTCAAGTTGAGGATTCTCTATGTTTGAAAGTAGATGATATCGTTTAATGTCGGATACTAAAGCATTGTAAATAGATGACTTTGTTCAAGTTGCAGATTCTTAAGATTTTAAAATAGATGATATCGTTGAAAGTCGGATTCTAAAGCATTGTAAATAGATGACTTTGTTCAAGTTAAGGATTCTCAAGGTTTGAAAATAGATGATATTGTTTAAAGTCGGATTCTAAAGCATTTGAAATAGATGACTTTGTTCAATTTGCGGATTGTCAAAGTTTGAAAATTGATTATATCGCTTAAAGTCGGATTCTAAAGCATTGTAAATAGATGACTTTGTTCAAGTTTCGAGTTGTTAAGGTTTAAAAATAGATGATATCGTTTAATGTCGGATACTAAAGCATTGTAAATAGATGACTGTGTTTTAGTTTACGATTCTGTAGGTTTGAAAATAGATGATATCGTTTTAAGTCGGATTCTAACGCATAGCAAATAGATAACTTTGTTCAAGTTGCGGATTCTTAAGGTTTGAAAATAGATGATATTGTTTAAAGTCGGATTCTAAACAATTGTAAATAGATAGCTTTGTCTAAAGTTGCGGATTCTTAATGTTTGAAAATAGACGATACTGTTTAAAGTCGGATTCTAAAGCATTGTAAATTGATGAAATTATTGAAGTTGCGGATTCTTAATGTTTAAAAATAGATGATATCGTTTAAAGTCGGATTCTAAAGCATTGTAAATAGATGACCTTGTTTAAGTTGCGGATTCTGAATGTTTGAAAATAGATGATATTGTTTAAAGTTGGATTCTAAAGCATAGTAAATAGATGACTTTGTCTAAGTTGCGGATTCTTTAGGTTTAAACATCGATGATATCGTTAAAAGTCGGATTCTAATGCATTGTAATTCTCTGACTTTGCTCAAGTGGCGAATTCTTGATGTTTGAAAATAGATGATATTGTTTAAAGTCGGATTCTAAAGCATCGTAAATAGATGACTTTGTTCAAGTTGCGGATTCTTGAGGTTTGAACATAGATGATATCGGTTAAAGTCGGATTCTTAAGCATTGTAAATAGATGACTTGTTCAAGTTGCGAATTCTGAAGGTTTGAAAATAGAGGATATCGTTTAAAGTTCGATTCTAAAGCATTGTAAATAGATGACATTGTTCAAGTTGCGGATTCTTTAGGTTTGAAAATAGATTATATCGTTTAAAGTCGTATTCTAATGGATTGTAAATAGATGACTTGTTCCAGTCGCCGATTCTCAAGCTTTTAAAATAAATGATATCGTTTGAAGTCGGATTCTAAAGCATTGTAAATAGATGACTTTGTTCAAGTTGCAGATTCTTAAGGTTTGAAAATAGATGATATCGTTTAAAGTCGGATTCTAAAGCATTGTAAATAGATGACATTGTTCAAGTTGCGGACTCTGATAGTTTGAAAATAGATTATATCGTTTAAAGTCGGATTCTGAAGCACTGTACATTAAAGGTGACTTTGTTCAAGTTACCGATTCTTAAGGTTTGAAAATAGATGATATCGTTTAAAATCGGATTCTAAAGCATTGTAAATAGATGACTTTGTTCAAGTTGCGAGTTCGTTAGGTTTGAAAATAGATGATATCCTTTAAAGTTCGATTCTAAAGCATTGTAAATAGATGATATTGTTCAAGTTGCCGATACTTAAGGATTGAAAATAGATGATATCGGTTAAAGTCGGATTCTAAAGCATTGTAAATAAATGACTTTGTTCAAGTTGCGGACTCTGATAGTTTGAAAATAAATTATATCGTTTAAAGTCGGATTCTAAAGCATTGTAAATAGATGACTTTGTTCAAGTTGCGGATTCTTAAGGTTTGAAAATAGATGATATCGTTTAAAGTCGGATTCTAAAGCATTGTAAATAGATGACTTTGTTCAAGTTGCGAATTCTTAAGGTTTGATAATAGATTATATCGTTTAAAGTCGGATTCTAAAGCATTGTAAATAGATGACTTTGTTCAAGTTGCGGATTCTTAAGCTTTAAAAATAGATGATATCGTTTAAAGTTCGATTCTAAAGCATTGTAAATTGATGACATTGTTCAAGTTGCCGATCCTTAAGGATTGAAAATAGATGATATCGGTTAAAGTCGGATTCTAAAGCATTGTAAATAAATGACTTTGTTCAAGTTGCGGACTCTGATAGTTTGAAAATAAATTATATCGTTTAAAGTCGGATTCTAAAGCATTGTAAATAGATGACTTTGTTCAAGTTGCGGATTCTTAAGGTTTGAAAATAGATGATATCGTTTAAAGTCGGATTCTAAAGCATTGTAAATAGATAACTTTGTTCAAGTTGCGAATTCTTAAGGTTTGATAATAGATGATATCGTTTAAAGTCGGATTCTAAGGCATTGTAAATAGATGACTTTGTTCAAGTTGCTGATTCTTAAGGTTTGAAAATAGATGATATCGTTTAAAGTCGGATTCTAAAGCATTGTAAATAGATGACTTTGTTCAAGTTGCGAGTTCTTAAGGTTTAAAACTAGATGATATCGTTTAATGTCGTATACTAAAGAATTGTAAATAGATTACTATGTTCAAGTTACGTATTCTTAAGGTTTGAACATA
This sequence comes from Sepiola atlantica, assembly GCA_963556195.1. Lineage (NCBI taxonomy): Eukaryota > Metazoa > Mollusca > Cephalopoda > Sepiida > Sepiolidae > Sepiola > Sepiola atlantica. The sequence continues at coordinate 628,412 of CAUVYP010000989.1, forward strand.
GATGATATCATTTAAAGTCGGATTATAAAGCATTGTAAATAGATGACTTTGTTCAAGTTGCCGATTATTAAGGATTTAAAATAGATGATATCGTTTAAAGTCGGATTCTAAAGCATTGTAACTAGATGACTGTGTTCAAGTTGCGAGTTGTTTAGGTTTAAAAGTAGATGATATCGTTTAATGTCAGATACTAAAGCATTGTAAATAGATGACTTTGTAACAGTTGCGGATCCTTAATGTTTGAAAATAGATGATATCGTTTAAGTCGGATTCTAAAGCATTGTAAATAGATGACTTTGTTCAAGTGGCGGATACTTAATGTTTGAAAATAGATGATATCGTTTAAAGTCGGATTCTAGAGCATTGTAAATTGATGACTATGTTGCAGTTCCGGATTCTTAAGGTTTTAAAATAGATGATATCGTTTCAGGTCGGATTCTAAAGCATTGTGGATAGATGACTTTGTTTAAGTTGCCGATTCTTAAAGTTTGAAAATAGATTATATCGTTTAAAGTCTGATTCTAAATCATTGTAAATAGATGACTTTGTTCAAGTTGCGGATTCTTAAGATTTGAAAATAGATGATATCGTTTCAAGTCGGATTCTAAAGCATTTTAAATAGATGACTTTGTTCAAGTTAAGGATCTTCAAGGTCTTAAAATAGATAATATTTTTTAAAGTCGGATTCTAAAGCATTGTAAATAGATGAATTTGTTCAAGTTGCGGATTCTTAATGTTTGAAAATAGATGATATCGTTTAAAGTCGGATTCTAAAGCATTGTAAATAGATGACTTTGTTCAAGTTGCGGATTCTTAAGGTTTGAAAATAGATGATATCGTTTAAAGTCGGATTCTAAAGCCTTGTAAGTAGATGACATTGTTCAAGTTGCCGATTCTTTATGTTTGAAAATAGATGATATCGTTTAAAGTCGGATTCTAAAGAACTGTAAATAGATTTCTTTGTTCAAGTTTCCGATTCTTAAGGTTCGAACATCGATGATATCGTTTAAAGTCGGCTTCTAAAGCATTGTAAATAGATGACTTTGTTCAAGTTGCGAGTTCTAGATGATATATTTTAATGTCGGATTCTAAAGCATTGTAAATAGATGACCTTGTTCAAGTTGCGGATTCTTGAGGTTTGAAAATAGATTATATCGGTTAAAGTCGGATTCTAAAGCATTGTAAATAGATGACATTGTTCAAGTTGCGGACTCTGATAGTTTGAAAATAGATTATATAGTTTTAAGTCGGATTCTAAAGCACTGTAAATAGATGACTTTGTTCAAGTTGCCGATTCTTAAGGTTTGAAAATAGATGATATCGTTTAAAGTCGGATTCTACAGCATTGTAAATATATGACTTTGTTAAAGTTGCCGATCTTTAAGGTAAGAAAATAGATTATATCGTTTAAAGTCGGATTCTAAAGCATTGTAAATAGATGACTTTGTTCAAGTTGCGGATCCTTGAGGTTTAAAACCAAAGGATATACGTTAAAGTCGAATTCTACAGCATTGTAAATAGATGACTTTGTTTCAGTTGCGGATTCTTCATGTTTTAAAATAGATGATATCGTTGAAAGTCGGATTCTAAAGCATTGTAAATAGATGACTTTGTTCACATTCCTGTTGTTTGAAAATAGATGATATTGTTATAAGTCGGATTCTAAAGCATTGTAAATAGATGACTTTGTACAAGTTGCGGATACTTAAGGTTTCTAAATATATGATATCGTTGAAAGTGGGATTCTAAAACATTGTAAATAGATGACTGTGTTCAAGTTGCGGAGTCTTAAGGTTTGAAAATAGATGATATCGTTTTAAGTCGGATTCTAAAACATTGTAAGAAGATGACTTTGTTCAAGTTGCCGATTCTTAAAGTTTGAAAATAGATTATATCGTTTAAAGTCGGATTCTAAATCATTGTAAATAGATGACGTTGTTCAAGTTGCGGATGCTAAAGGTTTGAAAATAGATGATATTGTTGAAAGTCGCATTCTAAAGCATTGAAAATGGATGACTTTGTTCAAGTTGCCGATTTTTAAGGTTTGAAAATAGATGATATCATTTAAAGTCGGATTCTTAAGCATTGTAAATAGATGACTTTGTTCAAGTTGTGGATTCTAAAGCTTTGAAAATAGATGATATCGTTTAAAGTCGGATTCTAAAGCATTGTACATAGATGACTTTGTTCAAGTTGCGGATACTTAATGTTTGAAAATTGATGATATTGTTGAAAGTCGCATTCTAAAGCATTGTGAATAGATGACTTTGTTCAAGTTGCAGATTCTTAAAATAGTAAAATAGATTATATCGTTTAAAGTCGGATTCTAAATCATTGAAAATAGATGATTTTGTTCAAGTTGACGATTCTCGAGGGTTTGACAATAGATGATATCGTTTAAAGTCGGATTTTAAAGCATTGTAAATAGATGACCTTGTGTAAGTTGCGAATTCTTAAGGTTTGGACATAAATAATATTGTCATATATCGGATTCTAAAGCATTGTAAATAGATGACTTTGTTCAAGTTGCGGATTCTTAAGGTTTGGAAATAGATGATATCGTTTAAAGTTGGATTCTAAAGTATTGTATATAGATGACTTTGTTCTAGTTGCGGATACTTAAGGTTTGAAAATAGATGATATCGTTTAAAGTCGGATTCTAAAGCATTGTAAATAGATGACTTTGTTCAAGTTGCAGATTCTTAAAATAGTAAAATAGATTATATCGTTTAAAGTCGGATTCTAAATCATTGTAAATAGATGACTTTGTTCAAGTTGCCGATTGTTAAGGTTTGAAAATAGATGATATTGTTTAAAGTCGGATTCTAAAGCATTGTAAATAGATGACTTTGTTCAGTGGCGGACTCTTAAGGTTGTAAAATAGATTATATCGTTTCAAGTCGGATTCTAAAGCATTGTAAATCTTTGACTTTGTTCAAGTTGCAAATTCTTGATGTTTGAAAATGGATTATATCGTGTAAAGTCGGATTCTAAAGCATTGTTAATAGATTACTTTGTTCAAGTTGCGGATTCTTAATGTTTGAAAATAGATGATATCGTTTAAAGTCGGATTCTAAAGCATTGTAAATAGATTACTTTGTTCAAGTTGAGGATTCTCAAGGTTTGAAAGTAGATGATATCGTTTAATGTCGGATACTAAAGCATTGTAAATAGATGACTTTGTTCAAGTTGCAGATTCTTAAGATTTTAAAATAGATGATATCGTTTAAAGTCGGACTCTAAAGCATTGTAAATAGATGACTTTGTTCAAGTTGCGGACTCTTATGGTTTGAAAATAGATGATATCGTTTCAAGTCGGATTCTAAAGCATTGTAAATAGATGACTTTGTTCAAGTTGCGAGTTCTTAAGGTTTAAAACTAGATGATATCGTTTAATGTCGTATACTAAAGAATTGTAAATAGATTACTATGTTCAAGTTACGTATTCTTAAGGTTTGAACATAGATGATATCATTTAAAGTCGGATTATAAAGCATTGTAAATAGATGACTTTGTTCAAGTTGCCGATTATTAAGGATTTAAAATAGATGATATCGTTTAAAGTCGGATTCTAAAGCATTGTAACTAGATGACTGTGTTCAAGTTGCGAGTTGTTTAGGTTTAAAAGTAGATGATATCGTTTAATGTCAGATACTAAAGCATTGTAAATAGATGACTTTGTAACAGTTGCGGATCCTTAATGTTTGAAAATAGATGATATCGTTTAAGTCGGATTCTAAAGCATTGTAAATAGATGACTTTGTTCAAGTGGCGGATACTTAATGTTTGAAAATAGATGATATCGTTTAAAGTCGGATTCTAAAGCATTGTAAATTGATGACTATGTTGCAGTTCCGGATTCTTTAGGTTTTAAAATAGATGATATCGTTTCAGGTCGGATTCTAAAGCATTGTGGATAGATGACTTTGTTTAAGTTGCCGATTCTTAAAGTTTGAAAATAGATTATATCGTTTAAAGTCTGATTCTAAATCATTGTAAATAGATGACTTTGTTCAAGTTGCGGATTCTTAAGATTTGAAAATAGATGATATCGTTTAAAGTCGGATTCTAAAGCATTGTAAATAGATGACTTTGTTCAAGTTGCGGACTCTTGTAGTTTGAAAATAGAGTATATCGTTTCAAGTCGGATTCTAAAGCATTTTAAATAGATGACTTTGTTCAAGTTAAGGATCTTCAAGGTCTTAAAATAGATAATATTTTTTAAAGTCGGATTCTAAAGCATTGTAAATAGATGAATTTGTTCAAGTTGCGGATTCTTAATGTTTGAAAATAGATGATATCGTTTAAAGTCGGATTCTAAAGCATTGTAAATAGATGACTTTGTTCAAGTTGCGGATTCTTAAGGTTTGAAAATAGATGATATCGTTTAAAGTCGGATTCTAAAGCCTTGTAAGTAGATGACATTGTTCAAGTTGCCGATTCTTTGTGTTTGAAAATAGATGATATCGTTTAAAGTCGGATTCTAAAGAACTGTAAATAGATTTCTTTGTTCAAGTTTCCGATTCTTAAGGTTCGAACATCGATGATATCGTTTAAAGTCGGCTTCTAAAGCATTGTAAATAGATGACTTTGTTCAAGTTGCGAGTTCTAGATGATATATTTTAATGTCGGATTCTAAAGCATTGTAAATAGATGACCTTGTTCAAGTTGCGGATTCTTGAGGTTTGAAAATAGATTATATCGGTTAAAGTCGGATTCTAAAGCATTGTAAATAGATGACATTGTTCAAGTTGAGGACTCTGATAGTTTGAAAATAGATTATATAGTTTTAAGTCGGATTCTAAAGCACTGTAAATAGATGACTTTGTTCAAGTTGCCGATTCTTAAGGTTTGAAAATAGATGATATCGTTTAAAGTCGGATTCTACAGCATTGTAAATATATGACTTTGTTAAAGTTGCCGATCTTTAAGGTAAGAAAATAGATTATATCGTTTAAAGTCGGATTCTAAAGCATTGTAAATAGATGACTTTGTTCAAGTTGCGGATCCTTGAGGTTTAAAACCAAAGGATATACGTTAAAGTCGAATTCTACAGCATTGTAAATAGATGACTTTGTTCCAGTTGCGGATTCTTCATGTTTTAAAATAGATGATATCGTTGAAAGTCGGATTCTAAAGCATTGTAAATAGATGACTTTGTTCACATTCCTGTTGTTTGAAAATAGATGATATTGTTATAAGTCGGATTCTAAAGCATTGTAAATAGATGACTTTGTTCAAGTTGCGGATACTTAAGGTTTCTAAATATATGATATCATTGAAAGTGGGATTCTAAAACATTGTAAATAGATGACTGTGTTCAAGTTGCGGAGTCTTAAGGTTTGAAAATAGATGATATCGTTTTAAGTCGGATTCTAAAACATTGTAAGAAGATGACTTTGTTCAAGTTGCCGATTCTTAAAGTTTGAAAATAGATTATATCGTTTAAAGTCGGATTCTAAATCATTGTAAATAGATGACGTTGTTCAAGTTGCGGATGCTAAAGGTTTGAAAATAGATGATATTGTTGAAAGTCGCATTCTAAAGCATTGAAAATGGATGACTTTGTTCAAGTTGCCGATTTTTAAGGTTTGAAAATAGATGATATCATTTAAAGTCGGATTCTTAAGCATTGTAAATAGATGACTTTGTTCAAGTTGTGGATTCTAAAGCTTTGAAAATAGATGATATCGTTTAAAGTCGGATTCTAAAGCATTGTACATAGATGACTTTGTTCAAGTTGCGGATACTTAATGTTTGAAAATTGATGATATTGTTGAAAGTCGCATTCTAAAGCATTGTGAATAGATGACTTTGTTCAAGTTGCAGATTCTTAAAATAGTAAAATAGATTATATCGTTTAAAGTCGGATTCTAAATCATTGAAAATAGATGATTTTGTTCAAGTTGACGATTCTCGAGGGTTTGACAATAGATGATATCGTTTAAAGTCGGATTTTAAAGCATTGTAAATAGATGACCTTGTGTAAGTTGCGAATTCTTAAGGTTTGGACATAAATAATATTGTCATATATCGGATTCTAAAGCATTGTAAATAGATGACTTTGTTCAAGTTGCGGATTCTTAAGGTTTGAAAATAGATGATATCGTTTAAAGTTGGATTCTAAAGTATTGTATATAGATGACTTTGTTCTAGTTGCGGATACTTAAGGTTTGAAAATAGATGATATCGTTTAAAGTCGGATTCTAAAGCATTGTAAATAGATGACTTTGTTCAAGTTGCAGATTCTTAAAATAGTAAAATAGATTATATCGTTTAAAGTCGGATTCTAAATCATTGTAAATAGATGACTTTGTTCAAGTTGCCGATTGTTAAGGTTTGAAAATAGATGATATTGTTTAAAGTCGGATTCTAAAGCATTGTAAATAGATGACTTTGTTCAGTGGCGGACTCTTAAGGTTGTAAAATAGATTATATCGTTTCAAGTCGGATTCTAAAGCATTGTAAATCTTTGACTTTGTTCAAGTTGCAAATTCTTGATGTTTGAAAATGGAGTATATCGTGTAAAGTCGGATTCTAAAGCATTGTTAATAGATTACTTTGTTCAAGTTGCGGATTCTTAATGTTTGAAAATAGATGATATCGTTTAAAGTCGGATTCTAAAGCATTGTAAATAGATTACTTTGTTCAAGTTGAGGATTCTCAAGGTTTGAAAGTAGATGATATCGTTTAATGTCGGATACTAAAGCATTGTAAATAGATGACTTTGTTCAAGTTGCAGATTCTTAAGATTTTAAAATAGATGATATCGTTTAAAGTCGGACTCTAAAGCATTGTAAATAGATGACTTTGTTCAAGTTGCGGACTCTTATGGTTTGAAAATAGATGATATCGTTTCAAGTCGGATTCTAAAGCATTGTAAATAGATGACTTTGTTCAAGTTGAGGATTCTCAAGGTTTGAAAATAGATTATATTGTTTAAAGTCGGATTCTAAAGCTTTTGAAATAGATGACTTTGTTCAATTTGCGGATTGTCAAGGTTTGAAAATTGATTATATCGCTTAAAGTCGGATTCTAAAGCATTGTAAATAGATGACTTTGTTCAAGTTTCGAGTTGTTAAGGTTTACAAATAGATGATATCGTTTAATGTCGGATACTAAAGCATTGTAAATAGATGACTTTGTTTAAGTTTCGGATTCTGTAGGTTTGAAAATAGATGATATCGTTTTAAGTCGGATTCTAAAGCATAGCAAATAGATAACTTTGTTCAAGTTGCGGATTCTTAAGGTTTGAAAATAGATGATATTGTTTAAAGTCGGATTCTAAACAATTGTAAATAGATGACTTTGTCTAAGTTGCGGATTCTTAATGTTTGAAAATAGACGATACTGTTTAAAGTCGGATTCTAAAGCATTGTAAATTGATGAAATTATTGAAGTTGCGGATTCTTAATGTTTAAAAATAGATGATATCGTTTAAAGTCGGATTCTAAAGCATTGTAAATAGATGAATTTGTTTAAGTTGCGGATTCTGAATGTTTGAAAATAGATGATATTGTTTAAAGTTGGATTCTAAAGCATTGTAAATAGATGACTTTGTTCAAATTGCGGATTCTTGAGGTTTGAAAATAGATCATATCGGTTGAAGTCGGATTCTTAAGCATTGTAAATAGATGACTTGTTCAAGTTGCGAATTCTGAAGGTTTGAAAATAGAGGATATCGTATAAAGTCGGATCCCAAAGCATTGAAAATAGATGACCTTGTTCAAGTTGTTGATTCTTTAGGTTGAAAAATAGATGATATCGATTAAAGTCGGATTCTAAAGCATTGTAAATAGATGACTTTGTTCAAGTTGCCGATTCTTTAGCTTTCAAAATAGATGATATCGTTTAAAGTCGGATTCCAAAGCATTGTAAATAGATCACTTTGTTCAAGTTGCCGCTTCTTAAGGTTTTAAAATAGATGATATCGTTTAAAGTCGTATTCTAATGGATTGTAAATAGATTACTTGTTCCAGTCGCAGATTCTCAAGCTTTGAAAATAGATGATATCGTTTAAAGTCGGATTCTAAAGAACTGTAAATAGATTACTTTGTTCAAGTTTCCGATTCTTAAGGTTCGAAAATAGATGATATCGTGTAAAGTCGGATTCTAAAGCATTGTAAATAGATGACTTTGTTCAAGTTGCGAGTTCTAGATGATATATTTTAATGTCTGATTCTAAAGCATTGTAAATAGATGACCTTGTTCAAGTTGCGGATTCTTGAGGTTTGAAAATAGATGATATCGGTTAAAGTCGGATTCTAAAGCATTGTAAATAGATGACATTGTTCAAGTTGCGGACTCTGATAGTTTGAAAATAGATTATATCGTTTAAAGTCGGATTCTAAAGCATTGTTAATAGATGACTTTGTTCAAGTTGCGGATTCTTTAGGTTTGAAAATAGATGATGTTGTTTGAAGTCGAATTCTAAAACATTGTAAATAGATGACTGTGTTCAAGTTGCGGATTTTTTAGGTTGGCAAATAGATGATATCGTTTAGGATCGGATTCCAAACCATTGTAAATAGATGACTTTGTTAAGTTGCGGATTCTTAAGATTTGAAAATAGATGATATCGTGTAAAGTCGGATTCTACAGCATTGTAAATAGATGACTTTGTTCAAGTGGCCGATACTTTAGGTTTGAAAATAGATGATATCGTTTACAGTCGGATTCTAAAGCATTGTAAATAGATGACTTTGTTCAAGTTGCGGATTCTTGATGTTTGAAAATAGATGACATAGTTTAAAGTCGGATTCTAAAGCATTGTAAATAGATGACTTTGCTCAAGTTGCGGATTCTTAAGGTTTGAAAATAGATGATATCGTTTAAAGTCTGTTTCTAAAGCATTTTAAATAGATGACTTTGTTCAAGTGTCGGACTTTTAAGGTTTGAAAATAGATGATATTGTTCAAAGTACGATTCTAAAGCATTGTAAGTAGATGACTTTATTACAGTTGCGGATTCTTAAGGCTTAAAAATAGATGATATTGTTTAAAGTCGCATTCTAAAGCATTATAAATAGATGACTTTGTTCATGTTGCGGATTCTTAAGGTTTGAAAATAGATGATATCGTTTAAAGTCGGATTCTAAAGCATTGTAAATAGATGACTTTTTTCAAGTTGCGCATTCTTAAGGTTTGAAAATAGATGATATCGTTTAAAGTCGGATTCTAAAGCATTGTTAATAGATGGCTTTGTTCAAGTTGCAGATTCTTTATGTTTGAAAATAGATGATATCGTTTAAAGTCGGATTCTAAGTATTGTAAATAGATGACTTTGTTCAAGTGTCGGATTCTTAAGGTTTTAAAATAGATGATATCGTTTAAAGTAGGATTCTAAAGCATTGTAAATAGATGACTTTGTTCAAGTTGCGGATTCTTAAGGTTTTAATATAGATGATATCGTTTACAGACGGATTCTAAAGCATTGTAAATAGATGACTTTGTTCAAGTTGCGAGTTCTTAAGGTTTAAAACTAGATGATATCGTTTATTGTCGGATACTAAAGCATTGTACATAGATTACTATGTTCAAGTTACGTATTCTTAAGGTTTGAAAATAGATGATATCATTTAAAGTCGGATTATAAAGCTGTGTAAATAGATGACTTTGTTCAAGTTGCGGATTTTTTAGGTTTGAAAATAGATTATATCGTTTAAAGTCGGATTCTAAAGCATTGTAAATAGATGACTTTGTTCAAGTTGCCGATTCTTAAGCTTTGAAAATAGATGATATCGTTTAAAGTCGGATTCCAAAGCATTGTAAATAGATGACTTTGTTCAAGTTGCCGATTCTTAAGGTTTTAAAATAGATGATATCGTTTAAACTCGGATTCTAAAGCATTGTAAATAGATGACTTTTTCAGGTCGCCGATTCTCAAGCTTTGAAAATAGATTATATCGTTTAAAGTCGGATTCTAAAGCACTGTAAATAGATGACTTTGTTCAAGTTTCCGATTCTTAAGGTTTGAAAATAGATGATATCGTTTAAAGTTCGATTCTAAAGCATTGTAAATAGATGACTTTGTTCAAGTTGTCGATTCTTAAGCTTTGAAAATAGATGATATCGTTTAAAGTTCGATTCTAAAGCATTGTAAATAGATGACTTTGTTCAAGTTGCCGATCCTTAAGGATTGAAAATAGATGATATCGGTTAAAGTCGGATTCTAAAGCATTGTAAATAAATGACTTTGTTCAAGTTGCGGACTCTGATAGTTTGAAAATAGATGATATCGTTTAAAGTCGGATTCTAAAGCATTGTAAATAGATGACTTTGTTCAAGTTGCGGATTCTTAAGGTTTGAAAATAGATGATATCGTTTAAAGTCGGATTCTAACACATTGTAAATAGATGACTTTGTTCAAGTTGCGGATTCTTAAGGTTTGATAATAGATGATATCGTTTAAAGTCGGATTCTAAAGCATTGTAAATAGATGACTTTGTTCAAGTTGCGGATTCTTAAGGTTTGAAAATAGATGATATCGTTTAAAGTCGGATTCTAAAGCATTGTAAATAGATGACTTGGTTTAAGTTGCGAGTTCTTAAAGTTTAAAACTAGATGATATCGTTTAATGTCGTATACTAAAGCATTGTAAATAGATTACTATGTTCAAGTTACGTATTCTTAAGGTTTGAACATAGATGATATCATTTAAAGTCGGATTATAAAGCATTGTAAATAGATGACTTTGTTCAAGTTGCCGATGGTTTAGGTTTGAACATTGATTATATCGCTTAAAGTCGGATTCCAAAGCATTGTAAATAGATGACTTTGTTCAAGTTGCCGATTATTAAGGATTGAAAATATATGATATCGCTTAAAGTCGGATTCTAAAGCATTGTAACTAGATGACAGTGTTCAAGTTGCGAGTTGTTTAGGTTTAAAAGTAGATGATATCGTTTAATGTCAGATACTAAAGCATTGTAAATAGATGACTTTGTAAGAGTTGCGGATCCTTAATGTTTGAAAATAGATGATATCGTTTAAGTCGGATTCTAAAGCATTGTAAATAGATGACATTGTTCAAGTGGCGGATACTTAATGTTTGAAAATAGATGATATCGTTTAAAGTCGGATTCCAAAGCATTGTAAATAGATGACTTTGTTGCAGTTCCGAATTCTTAAGGTTTTAAAATAGATGATATCGTTTCAGGTCGGATTCTAAAGCATTGTAAATAGATGACTTTGTTCAAGTTGCCGATTCTTAAAGTTTGAAAATAGATTATATCGTTTAAAGTCTGATTCTAAATCATTGTAAATAGATGACTTTGTTCAAGTTGCGGATTGTTAAGATTTGAAAATAGATGATATCGTTTAAAGTCGGATTCTAAAGCATTGTCAATAGATGACTTTGTTCAAGTTGCGGACTCTTATAGTTTGAAAATAGAGTATATCGTTTCAAGTACGATTCTAAAGAATTGTAAATAGATGACTTTGTTCAAGTTGAGGATCTTCAAGGTCTTAAAATAGATAATATTTTTTAAAGTCGGATTCTAAAGCATTGTAAATAGATGAATTTGTTCAAGTGCGGATTCTTAATTTTTGAAAATAGATGATATCGTTTAAAGTCGGATTCTAAAGCATTGTAAATAGATGACTTTGTTCAAGTTGCCGATTCTAAAGCTTTGAAAATAGATGATATCGTTTAAAGTCGGATTCCAAAGCATTGTAAATAGATGACTTTGTTCAAGTTGGGGACTCTTAAGGTTTTAAAATAGATGATATCGTTAAAACTCGGATTCTAAAGCATTGTAAATAGATGACTTGTTCAAGTCGCCGATTCTCAAGCTTTGAAAATAGATTATATCGTTTAAAGTCGGATTCTAAAGCACTGTAAATAGATGACTTTGTCTAAGTTTCCGATTCTTAAGGTTTGAAAATAGATGATATCGTTTAAAGTTCGATTCTAAAGCATTGTAAATAGATGACTTTGTTCAAGTTGCCGATTCTTAAGCTTTGAAAATAGATGATATCGTTTACAGTTCGATTCTAAAGCATTGTAAATAGATGACTTTGTTCAAGTTGCCGATCCTTAAGGATTGAAAATAGATGATATCGGTTAAAGTGCAATTCTAAAGCATTGTAAATAAATGACTTTGTTCAAGTTGCGGACTCTGATGGTTTGAAAATAGATTATATCGTTTAAAGTCGGATTCTAAAGCATTGTAAATAGATGACTTTGTTCAAGTTGCGGATTCTTAAGGTTTGAAAATAGATGATATCGTTTAAAGTCGGATTCTTAAGCATTGTAAATAGATGACTTGTTCAAGTTGCGAATTCTGAAGGTTTGAAAATAGATGATATCGTATAAAGTCGGATTCCAAAGCATTGAAAATAGATGACCTTGTTCAAGTTGTTGATTCTTTAGGTTAAAAATAGATGATATCGATTAAAGTCGGATTCTAAAGCATTGTAAATAGATGACTTTGTTCAAGTTGCCGATTCTTAAGCTTTCAAAATAGATGATATCGTTTAAAGTCGGATTCCAAAGAATTGTAAATAGATCACTTTGTTCAAGTTGCCGCTTCTTAAGGTTTTAAAATAGATGATATCGTTTAAAGTCGTATTCTAATGGATTGTAAATAGATTACTTGTTCCAGTCGCAGATTCTCAAGCTTTGAAAATAGATGATATCGTTTAAAGTCGGATTCTAAAGAACTGTAAATAGATTACTTTGTTCAAGTTTCCGATTCTTAAGGTTCGAAAATAGATGATATCGTTTAAAGTCGGATTCTTAAGCATTGTAAATAGATGACTTTGTTCAAGTTGCGAGTTCTAGATGATATATTTTAATGTCGGATTCTAAAGCATTGTAAATAGATGACCTTGTTCAAGTTGCGGATTCTTGAGGTTTGAAAATAGATGATATCGGTTAAAGTCGGATTCTAAAGCATTGTAAATAGATGACATTGTTCAAGTTGCGGACTCTGATAGTTTGAAAATAGATTATATCGTTTAAAGTCGGATTCTAAAGCATTGTTAATAGATGACTTTGTTCAAGTTGCGGATTCTTTAGGTTTGAAAATAGATGATATTGTTTGAAGTCGAATTCTAAAACATTGTAAATAGATGACTGTGTTCAAGTTGCGGATTCTTTTGGTTGGCAAATAGATGATATCGTTTAAGATCGGATTCCAAACCATTGTAAATAGATGACTTTGTTAAGTTGCGGATTCTTAAGATTTGAAAATAGATGATATCGTGTAAAGTCGGATTCTACAGCATTGTAAATAGATGACTTTGTTCAAGTGGCCGATACTTTAGGTTTGAAAATAGATGATATCGTTTACAGTCGGATTCTAAAGCATTGTAAATAGATGACTTTGTTCAAGTTGCGGATTCTTGATGTTTGAAAATAGATGACATAGTTTAAAGTCGGATTCTAAAGCATTGTAAATAGATGACTTTGCTCGAGTTGCGAATTCTTAAGGTTTGAAAATAGATGATATCGTTTAAAGTCTGTTTCTAAAGCATTTTAAATAGATGACTTTGTTCAAGTGTCGGACTTTTAAGGTTTGAAAATAGATGATATTGTTCAAAGTACGATTCTAAAGCATTGTAAGTAGATGACTTTATTACAGTTGCGGATTCTTAAGGCTTAAAAATAGATGATATTGTTTAAAGTCGCATTCTAAAGCATTATAAATAGATGACTTTGTTCATGTTGCGGATTCTTAAGGTTTGAAAATAGATGATATCGTTTAAAGTCGGATTCTAAAGCATTGTTAATAAGTGACTTTGTTCAAGTTGCGGATTCTTAAGGTTTTAATATAGATGATATCGTTTACAGACGGATTCTAAAGCATTGTAAATAGATGACTTTGTTCAAGTTGCGAGTTCTTAAGGTTTAAAACTAGATGATATCGTTTATTGTCGGATACTAAAGCATTGTAAATAGATTACTATGTTCAAGTTACGTATTCTTAAGGTTTGAAAATAGATGATATCATTTAAAGTCGGATTATAAAGCTGTGTAAATAGATTACTTTGTTCAAGTTGCGGATTTTTTAGGTTTTAAAATAGATTATATCGTTTAAAGTCGGATTCTAAAGCATTGTAAATAGATGACTTTGTTCAAGTTGCCGATTCTTAAGCTTTGAAAATAGATGATATCGTTTAAAGTCGGATTCCAAAGCATTGTAAATAGATGACTTTGTTCAAGTTGCCGATTCTTAAGGTTTTAAAATAGATGATATCGTTTAAACTCGGATTCTAAAGCATTGTAAATAGATGACTTGTTCAAGTCGCCGATTCTCAAGCTTTGAAAATAGATTATATCGTTTAAAGTCGGATTCTAAAGCATTGTAAATAGATGACTTTGTTCAAGTTGCCGATCCTTAAGGATTGAAAATAGATGATATCGGTTAAAGTCGGATTCTAAAGCATTGTAAATAAATGACTTTGTTCAAGTTGCGGACTCTGATAGTTTGAAAATAGATGATATCGTTTAAAGTCGGATTCTAAAGCATTGTAAATAGATGACTTTGTTCAAGTTGCGGATTCTTAAGGTTTGAAAATAGATGATATCGTTTAAAGTCGGATTCTAACACATTGTAAATAGATGACTTTGTTCAAGTTGCGGATTCTTAAGGTTTGATAATAGATGATATCGTTTAAAGTCGGATTCTAAAGCATTGTAAATAGATGACTTTGTTCAAGTTGCGGATTCTTAAGGTTTGAAAATAGATGATATCGTTTAAAGTCGGATTCTAAAGCATTGTAAATAGATGACTTGGTTTAAGTTGCGAGTTCTTAAAGTTTAAAACTAGATGATATCGTTTAATGTCGTATACTAAAGGATTGTAAATAGATTACTATGTTCAAGTTACGTATTCTTAAGGTTTGAACATAGATGATATCATTTAAAGTCGGATTATAAAGCATTGTTAATAGATGACTTTGTTCAAGTTGCAGATGGTTTAGGTTTGAACATTGATTATATCGCTTAAAGTCGGATTCCAAAGCATTGTAAATAGATGACTTTGTTCAAGTTGCCGATTATTAAGGATTGAAAATATATGATATCGCTTAAAGTCGGATTCTAAAGCATTGTAACTAGATGACAGTGTTCAAGTTGCGAGTTGTTTAGGTTTAAAAGTAGATGATATCGTTTAATGTCAGATACTAAAGCATTGTAAATAGATGACTTTGTAAGAGTTGCGGATCCTTAATGTTTGAAAATAGATGATATCGTTTAAGTCGGATTCTAAAGCATTGTAAATAGATGACATTGTTCAAGTGGCGGATACTTAATGTTTGAAAATAGATGATATCGTTTAAAGTCGGATTCTAAATCATTGTAAATAGATGACTTTGTTGCAGTTCCGAATTCTTAAGGTTTTAAAATAGATGATATCGTTTCAGGTCGGATTCTAAAGCATTGTAAATAGATGACTTTGTTCAAGTTGAGGATCTTCAAGGTCTTAAAATAGATAATAATTTTTAAAGTCGGATTCTAAAGCATTGTAAATAGATAAATTTGTTCAAGTTGCGGATTCTTAATGTTTGAAAATAGATGATATCGTTTAAAGTCGGATTCTAAAGCATTGTAAATAGATGACTTTGTTCAAGTTGCCGATTCTAAAGCTTTGAAAATAGATGATATCGTTTAAAGTCGGATTCCAAAGCATTGTAAATAGATGACTTTGTTCAAGTTTCCGATTCTTAAGGTTTTAAAATAGATGATATCGTTTAAACTCGGATTCTAAAGCATTGTAAATAGATGACTTGTTCAAGTCGCCGATTCTCAAGCTTTGAAAATAGATTATATCGTTTAAAGTCGGATTCTAAAGCACTGTAAATAGATGACTTTGTTCAAGTTTCCGATTCTTAAGGTTTGAAAATAGATGATATCGTTTAAAGTTCGATTCTAAAGCATTTTAAATAGATGACTTTGTTCAAGTTGCCGATTCTTAAGCTTTGAAAATAGATGATATCGTTTACAGTTCGATTCTAAAGCATTGTAAATAGATGACTTTGTTCAAGTTGCCGATCCTTAAGGATTGAAAATAGATGATATCGGTTAAAGTGCAATTCTAAAGCATTGTAAATAAATGACTTTGTTCAAGTTGCGGACTCTGATAGTTTGAAAATAGATTATATCGTTTAAAGTCGGATTCTAAAGCATTGTAAATAGATGACTTTGTTCAAGTTGCGGATTCTTAAGGTTTGAAAATAGATGATATCGTTTAAAGTCGGATTCTAACACATTGTAAATAGATGACTTTGTTCAAGTTGCGGATTCTTAAGGTTTGATAATAGATGATATCGTTTAAAGTCGGATTCTAAATCATTGTAAATAGATGACTTTGTTCAAGTTGCGGATTCTTAAGGTTTGAAAATAGATGATATCGTTTAAAGTCGGATTCTAAAGCATTGTAAATAGATGGCTTTGTCTAAGTTGCGAGTTCTTAAAGTTTAAAACTAGATGATATCGTTTAATGTCGTATACTAAAGCATTGTAAATAGATTACTATGTTCAAGTTACGTATTCTTAAGGTTTGAACATAGATGATATCATTTAAAGTCGGATTATAAAGCATTGTAAATAGATGACTTTGTTCAAGTTGCGGATGGTTTAGGTTTGAACATTGGTTATATCGCTTAAAGTCGGATTCCAAAGCATTGTAAATAGATGACTTTGTTCAAGTTGCCGATTATTAAGGATTGAAAATAGATGATATCGTTTAAAGTCGGATTCTAAAGCATTGTAACTAGATGACTGTGTTCAAGTTGCGAGTTGTTTAGGTTTAAAAGTAGATGATATCGTTTAATGTCAGATAATAAAGCATTGTAAATAGATGACTTTGTAAGAGTTGCGGATCCTTAATGTTTTAAAATAGATGATATCGTTTAAAGTCGGATTCTAAAGCATTGTAAATAGATGACTTTGTTGCAGTTCCGGATTCTTAAGGTTTTAAAATAGATGATATCGTTTCAGGTCGGATTCTAAAGCATTGTAAATAGATGACTTTGTTCAAGTTGCCGATTCTTAAAGTTTGAAAATAGATTATATCGTATAAAGTCTGATTCTAAATCATTGTAAATAGATGACTTTGTTCAAGTTGCGGATTCTTAAGATTTGAAAATAGATGATATCGTTTAAAGTCGGATTCTAAAGCATTGTCAATAGATGACTTTGTTCAAGTTGCGGACTCTTATAGTTTGAAAATAGAGTATATCGTTTCAAGTCGGATTCTAAAGAATTGTTAATAGATGACTTTGTTCAAGTTGAGGATCTTCAAGGTCTTAAAATAGATAATATTTTTTAAAGTCGGATTCTAAAGCATTGTAAATAGATGAATTTGTTCAAGTTGCGGATTCTTAATGTTTGAAAATAGATGATATCGTTTAAAGTCGGATTCTAAAGCATTGTAAATAGATGACTTCGTTCAAGTTGCGGATTCTTAAGGTTTGAAAATAGATGATATCGTTTAAAGTCGGATTCTAAAGCCTTGTAAGTAGATGACTTTGTTCAAGTTGCCGCTTCCTAATGTTTTAAAATAGATAATATCGTTTAAAGTCGTATTCTAATGGATTGTAAATAGATGACTTGTTCCAGTCGCCGATTCACAAGCTTTGAAAATAGATGATATCGTTTAAAGTCGGATTCTAAAGAACTGTAAATAGATTACTTTGTTCAAGTTTCCGATTCTTAAGGTTCGAAAATAGATGATATCGTTTAAAGTCGGATTCTAAAGCATTGTAAATAGATGACTTTGTTCAAGTTGCGAGTTCTAGATGATATATTTTAATGTCGGATTCTAAAGCATTGTAAATAGATGACCTTGTTCAAGTTGCGGATTCTTGAGGTTTGAAAATAGATGATATCGGTTAAAGTCGGATTCTAAAGCATTGTAAATAGATGACATTGTTCAAGTTGGTGACTCTGATAGTTTGAAAATAGATTATATCGTTTAAAGTCGGATTCTAAAGCACTGTAAATAGATGACTTTGTTCAAGTTGCCGATTCTTAAGGTTTGAAAATAGATGATATCGTTTAAAGTTCGATTCTAAAGCATTGTAAATAGATCTCTTTGTCCAGTTGCCGATTCTTAAGAATTGAAAATAGATGATATCGTTTAAAGTCGGATTCTAAAGCATTGTAACTAGATGACTGTGTTCAAGTTGCGAGTTGTTAAGGTTTAAAAGCAGATGATATCGTTTAATGTCAAATACAAAAGCATTGTAAATAGATGACTTTGTAAAGGTAGCGGATCCTTAATGTTTGAAAATAGATGATATCGTTTAAGTCGGATTCTAAAGCATTGTAAATAGATGACTTTGTTCAAGTTGCGGATACTTAATGTTTGAAAATAGATGATATCGTTTAAAGTCGGATTCTAAAGCATAGTAAATAGATGACTTTGTTCCAGTTCCGGATTCTTAAGGTTTGAAAATAGATGATATCGTTTCAAGCTAGATTCTAAAGCATTGTAAATAGATGACTTTGTTCAAGTTGCCGATTCTTAAAGTTTGAAAATAGATTATATCGTTTAAAGTCGGATTCTAAATCATTGTAAATAGATAACTTTGTTAAAGTTGCGGATTCTTAAGATTTGAAAATAGATGATATCGTTTAAAGTCGGATTCTAAAGCATTGTCAATAGATGACTTTGTTCAAGTTGCGGACTCTTATAGTTTGAAAATAGAGTATATCGTTTCAAGTCGGATTCTAAAGAATTGTTAATAGATGACTTTGTTCAAGTTGAGGATCTTCAAGGTCTTAAAATAGATAATATTTTTTAAAGTCGGATTCTAAAGCATTGTAAATAGATGAATTTGTTCAAGTTGCGGATTCTTAATGTTTGAAAATAGATGATATCGTTTAAAGTCGGATTCTAAAGCATTGTAAATAGATGACTTCGTTCAAGTTGCGGATTCTTAAGGTTTGAAAATAGATGATATCGTTTAAAGTCGGATTCTAAAGCCTTGTAAGTAGATGACTTTGTTCAAGTTGCCGCTTCCTAATGTTTTAAAATAGATAATATCGTTTAAAGTCGTATTCTAATGGATTGTAAATAGATGACTTGTTCCAGTCGCCGATTCACAAGCTTTGAAAATAGATGATATCGTTTAAAGTCGGATTCTAAAGAACTGTAAATAGATTACTTTGTTCAAGTTTCCGATTCTTAAGGTTCGAAAATAGATGATATCGTTTAAAGTCGGATTCTAAAGCATTGTAAATAGATGACTTTGTTCAAGTTGCGAGTTCTAGATGATATATTTTAATGTCGGATTCTAAAGCATTGTAAATAGATGACCTTGTTCAAGTTGCGGATTCTTGAGGTTTGAAAATAGATGATATCGGTTAAAGTCGGATTCTAAAGCATTGTAAATAGATGACATTGTTCAAGTTGGTGACTCTGATAGTTTGAAAATAGATTATATCGTTTAAAGTCGGATTCTAAAGCACTGTAAATAGATGACTTTGTTCAAGTTGCCGATTCTTAAGGTTTGAAAATAGATGATATCGTTTAAAGTTCGATTCTAAAGCATTGTAAATAGATCTCTTTGTCCAGTTGCCGATTCTTAAGAATTGAAAATAGATGATATCGTTTAAAGTCGGATTCTAAAGCATTGTAACTAGATGACTGTGTTCAAGTTGCGAGTTGTTAAGGTTTAAAAGCAGATGATATCGTTTAATGTCAAATACAAAAGCATTGTAAATAGATGACTTTGTAAAGGTAGCGGATCCTTAATGTTTGAAAATAGATGATATCGTTTAAGTCGGATTCTAAAGCATTGTAAATAGATGACTTTGTTCAAGTTGCGGATACTTAATGTTTGAAAATAGATGATATCGTTTAAAGTCGGATTCTAAAGCATAGTAAATAGATGACTTTGTTCCAGTTCCGGATTCTTAAGGTTTGAAAATAGATGATATCGTTTCAAGCTAGATTCTAAAGCATTGTAAATAGATGACTTTGTTCAAGTTGCCGATTCTTAAAGTTTGAAAATAGATTATATCGTTTAAAGTCGGATTCTAAATCATTGTAAATAGATAACTTTGTTAAAGTTGCGGATTCTTAAGATTTGAAAAAAGATGATATCGTTTAAAGTCGGATTCTAAAGCATTGTAAATAGATGACTTTGTTCAAGTTGCGGACTCTTATAGTTTGAAAATAGAGTATATCGTTTCAAGTCGGATCCTAAAGAATTGTAAATAGATGACTTTGTTCAAGTTGAGGACTCTCAAGGTTTGAAAATAGATGATATTGTTTTAAGTCGGATTCTAAAGCATTGTAAATAGATGACTTTGTTCAAGTTGCGGATTCTTTAGGTTTGAAAATAGATGATATCGTTTCAAGTCGGATTCTAAAGCATTGTAAATAGATAACGTTGTTCAAGTTTCGAGTTGTTAATGTCTAAAAATAGATGATATCGTTTAATGTCGGATACTAAAGCATTGTAAATAGATGACTTTGTTTAAGTTGCGGAATCTAAAGGTTTGAAAATAGATGATATCGTTAAAATTCGGATTCTAAAGCATTGTAAATAGATTACTTTGTACAAGACCACGATTCTTAAAGTTTGAAAATAGATGATATCGTTTAAAGTCGGATTCTAAAGCATTGTATATAGATGACTTTGTTCAAGTTGCGGATTCTTCATGTTCGAAAATAGATTATACCGTTTGAAGTCGGATTCTAAAGCATTGTAAATAGATGACTTTGTTCAAGTTTCCGATTCTTAATGTTTGAAAATAGATGATGTCGTTTAAAGTCGGATTCAAAAGAATGATAAATGGATGACTTTGTTCAAGTCGCGGATTCTCAAGGTTTGAAAATAGATGATATTGTTTAAAGTCGGATTCCACAGCATTGTAAATAGATGACTTTGTTCAAGTTGCGGATTAATAATGTAGGAAAATAGACGATATCGTTTAAAGTCGGATTCTAAAGCATTGTAAATAGATTACTTTGTTCAAGTGGCGGATTCTTAATGTTTAAAAATCGATGATATCGTTTAAAGTCTGATTCTAAAGCATTGTAAATCTTTGACTTTGTTCAAGTTGCGGATTCTTGATGTTTGAAAATAGATGATATCGTTTAAAGTCGGATTCTAAAGCATTGTAAATAGATGACTTTGTTAGTGTTGCGGATCCGAAATGTTTGAAAACAGATGATATCGTTTAAAGTCGGATTCTAAAGCATTGTAAATAGATGACTTTGTTTAAGTTGCGGATACTTAATGTTTGAAAATAGATGATATCGTATAAAGTCGGATTCTAAAGCATTGTAAATAGATGACTTTGTTCTAGTTGCGGATACTTAAGGTTTGAAAATAGATGATATCGTTTCAAGTCGGATTCTAAAGCATTGTAAATAGATGACTTTGTTCAAGTTGCAGATTCTTAAAGTAGTAAAATAGATTATATCGTTTAAAGTCGGATTCTAAATCATTGTAAATAGATGACTTTGTTCAAGTTGCCGATTGTTAAGGTTTGAAAATACATGATATTGGTTAAAGTCGGATTCTAAAGCAATGTAAATAGATGACTTTGTTCAGTGGCGGACTCTTAAGGTGGTAAAATAGATTATATCGTTTCAAGTCGGATTCTAAAGCATTGTAAATCTTTGACTGCGTTCAAGTTGCGGATTCTTGATGTTTGAAAATGGATTATATCGTGTTAAGTCGGATTCTATAGCATTGTAAATAGATTACTTTGTTCAAGTTGCGGATTCTTGATGTTTGAAAATAGATGATATCGTTTAAAGTCGGATTCTAAAGCATTGTAAATAGATGACTTTGTTCAAGTTGAGGATTCTCAATGTTTGAAAGTAGATGATATCGTTTAATGTCGGATACTAAAGCATTGTAAATAGATGACTTTGTTTAAGGTTCGGATTCTGTAGGTTTAAAGATAGATGATATCGTTTTAAGTCGGATTCTAAAGCATAGCAAATAGATAACTTTGTTCAAGTTGCGGATTCTTAAGGTTTGAAAATAGATGATATTGTTTAAAGTCGGATTCTAAACAATTGTAAATAGATGACTTTGTCTAAGTTGCGGATTCTTAATGTTTGAAAATAGACGATACTGTATAAAGTCGGATTCTAAAGCATTGTAATGTGATTAAATTATTGAAGTTGCGGATTCCTAATGTTTAAAAATAGATGATATCGTTTAAAGTCGGATTCTAAAGCATTGTAAATAGATGAATTTGTTTACGTTGCGGATTCTTAATGTTTGAAATAGATGATATTGTTTAAAGTTGGATTCTAAAGCATTGTAAATAGATGACTTTGTCTAAGTTGCGGATTCTTAAGGTTTAAAAATCGATGATATCGTTTAAAGTCGGATTCTAATGCATTGCAATTCTTTGACTTTGTTCAAGTTGCGGATTCTTGATGTTTGAAAATAGATGATATTGTTTAAAGTCGGATTCTAAAGCATCGTAAATAGATGACTTTGTTCAAGTTGCGGATTCTTGAGGTTTGAAAATTAAGGATATTGGTTGAAGTCGGATTCTAAAGCATTGTAAATAGAGGACTTTGTTCAAGTTGCGGATTCTTGAGGTTTGAAAATAGAGGATATCGTTTGAAGTCGGATTCCAAAGCATTGAAAATAGATGACCTTGTTCAAGTTGCGGATTCTTTAGGTTTGAAAATAGATGATATCGTTTAAAGTCGAATTCAAAAGCATTGTAAATAGATGACTTTGTTCAAGTTGCCGATTCTTAAGCTTTCAAAATAGATGATATCGTTTAAGTCGGATTCCAAAGCATTGTAAATAGATGACTTTGTTCAAGTTGCCGCTTCTTAAGGTTTTAAAATAGATGATATCGTTTAAAGTCGTATTCTAATGGATTGTAAATAGATGACTTGTTCCAGTCGCCGATTCTCAAGCTTTGAAAATAGATGATATCGTTTAAAGTCGGATTCTAAAGAACTGTAAATAGATTACTTTGTTCAAGTTACTGATTCTTAAGGTTCGAAAATAGATGATATCGTTTAAAGTCGGATTCTAAAGCATTGTAAATAGATGACTTTGTTCAAGTTGCGAGTTCTAGATGATATATTTTAATGTCGGATTCTAAAGCATTGTAAACAGATGACCTTGTTCAAGTTGCGGATTCTTGAGGTTTGAAAATAGATTATATCGGTTAAAGTCGGATTCTAAAGCATTGTAAATAGATGACATTGTTCAAGTTGCGGACTCTGATAGTTTGAAAATAGATTATATCGTTCAAAGTCGGATTCTAAAGCATTGTTAATAGATGACTTTGTTCAAGTTGCGGATTCTTTAGGTTTGAAAATAGATGATATTGTTTGAAGTCGAATTCTAAAACATTGTAAATAGATGACTGTGTTCAAGTTGCGGATTCTTTAGGTTGGCAAATAGATGATATCGTTATAGATCGGATTCCAAACCATTGTAAATAGATGACTTTGTTAAGTTGCGGATTCTTAAGTTTTGAAAATAGATGATATCGTTTAAAGTCGGATTCTACAGCATTGTAAATAGATGACTTTGTTCTAGTGGCCGATACTTTTGGTTTGAAAATAGATGATATCGTTTACAGTCGGATTCTAAAGCATTGTAAATAGATGACTTTGTTCAAGTTGCGGATTCTTGATGTTTGAAAATAGATGACATAGTTTAAAGTCGGATTCTAAAGCATTGTAAATAGATGACTTTGCTCAAGTTGCGGATTCTTAACGTTTGAAAATAGATGATATCGTTTAAAGTCTGATTCTAAAGCATTTTAAATAGATGACTTTGTTCAAGTGTCGGACTCTTAAGGTTGGAAAATAGATGATATTGTTTAAAGGACGATTCTAAAGCATTGTAAGTAGAGTACTTTATTACAGTTGCGGATTCTTAAGGCTTAAAAATAGATGATATCGTTTAAAGTCGCATTCTAAAGCATTATAAATAGATGGATTTGTTCATGTTGCGGATTCTTAAGGTTTGAAAATAGATGATATCGTTTAAAGTCGGATTCTAAAGCATTGTAAATAGATGACTTTGTTCAAGTTGCCGATTCTTAAGGTTTAAAAATAGATGATATCGTTTAAAGTCGGATTCTAAAGCATTGTAAATAGATGACTTTGTTCAAGTTGCGGATTCTTAAAGTTTGAAAATAGATGATATCGTTTAAAGTCGGATTCTAAGTATTGTAAATAGATGACTTTGTTCAAGTGTCGGATTCTTAAGGTTTGAAAATAGATGATATCGTTTAAAGTCGGATTCTAAAGCATTGTAAATAGATGACTGTGTTCAAGTTGCGGATTCTTAAGGTTTTAATATAGATGATATCGTTTACAGTCGGATTCTAAAGCATTGTAAATAGATGACTTTGTTCAAGTTGCGAGTTCTTAAGGTTTAAAACTAGATGATATCGTTTAATGTCGGATACTAAAGCATTGTAAATAGATTACTATGTTCAAGTTACGTATTCTTAAGGTTTGAAAATAGATGATATCATTTAAAGTCGGATTATAAAACTGTGTAAATAGATGACTTTGTTCAAGTTGCGGATTTTTTAGGTTTAGACATAGATTATATCGCTTAAAGTCGGATTCCAAAGCATTGTAAATAGATGACTTTGTTGAAGTTGCGGATTTCTTAGGTTTGAAAATAGATTATATCGTTTAAAGTCGGATTCTAAAGCATTGTAAATAGATGACTTTGTTCAAGTTGCCGATTCTTAAGCTTTGAAAATAGATGATATCGTTTAAAGTCGGATTCCAAAGCATTGTAAATAGATGACTTTGTTCAAGGTGCCGATTCTTAAGGTTTTAAAATAGATGATATCGTTTAAACTCGGATTCTAAAGCATTGTAAATAGATGACTTGTTCAAGTCGCCGATTCTCAAGCTTTGAAAATAGATTATATCGTTTAAAGTCGGATTTTAAAGCATTGTAAATAGATGACCTTGTGTAAGTTGCGGATTCTTAAGGTTTGGACATAAATAATATTGTCATATATCGGATTCTTAAGCATTGTAAATAGATGACTTTGTTCAAGTTGCGGATTCTTAAGGTTTGAAAATAGATGATATCGTTTAAAGTTGGATTCTAAAGTATTGTATATAGATGACTTTGTTCTAGTTGCGGATACTTAAGTTTTGAAAATAGATGATATCGTTTCAAGTCGGATTCTAAAGCATTGTAAATAGATGACTTTGTTCAAGTTGCCGATTGTTAAGGTTTGAAAATAGATGATATTGTTTAAAGTCGGATTCTAAAGCATTGTAAATAGATGACTTTGTTCAGTGGCGGACTCTTAAGGTTGTGAAATAGATTATATCGTTTCAAGTCGGATTCTAAAGCATTGTAAATCTTTGACTTTGTTCAAGTTGCAAATTCCTGATGTTTGAAAATGGATTATATCGTGTAAAGTCGGATTCTAAAGCATTGTAAATAGATTACTTTGTTCAAGTTGCGGATTCTTAATGTTTGAAAATAGATGATATCGTTTAAAGTCGGATTCTAAAGCATTGTAAATAGATTACTTCGTTCAAGTTGAGGATTCTCAAGGTTTGAAACTAGATGATATCGTTTAATGTCGGATACTAAAGCATTGTAAATAGATGACTTTGTTCAAGTTGCAGATTCTTAAGATTTTAAAATAGATGATATCGTTTAAAGTCGGATTCTAAAGCATTGTAAATAGATGACTTTGTTCAAGTTGCGGACTCTTATGGTTTGAAAATAGATGATATCGTTTCAAGTCGGATTCTAAAGCATTGTAAATAGATGACTTTGTTCAAGTTGAGGATTCTCAAGGTTTGAAAATAGATGATATTGTTTTAAGTCGGATTCTAAAGCATTTGAAATAGATGACTTTGTTCAATTTGCGGATTGTCAAGGTTTGAAAATTGATTATATCGCTTAAAGTCGGATTCTAAAGCATTGTTAATAGATGACTTTGTTCAAGTTGCGGATTCTTTAGGTTTGAAAATAGATGATATTGTTTGAAGTCGAATTCTAAAACATTGTAAATAGATGACTGTGTTCAAGTTGCGGATTCTTTAGGTTGGCAAATAGATGATATCGTTTAAGATCGGATTCCAAACCATTGTAAATAGATGACTTTGTTAAGTTGCGGATTCTTAAGATTTGAAAATAGATGATATCGTGTAAAGTCGGATTCTACAGCATTGTAAATAGATGACTTTGTTCAAGTGGCCGATACTTTAGGTTTGAAAATAGATGATATCGTTTACAGTCGGATTCTAAAGCATTGTAAATAGATGACTTTGTTCAAGTTGCGGATTCTTGATGTTTGAAAATAGATGACATAGGTTAAAGTCGGATTCTAAAGCATTGTAAATAGATGACTTTGCTCAAGTTGAGGATTCTTAAGGTTTGAAAATAGATGATATCGTTTAAAGTCTGATTCTAAAGCATTTTAAATAGATGACTTTGTTCAAGTGTCGGACTCTTAAAGTTTGAAAATAGATGATATTGTTTAAAGTACGATTCTAAAGCATTGTAAGTAGATGACTTTATTACAGTTGCGGATTCTTAAGGCTTAAAAATAGATGATATTGTTTAAAGTCGCATTCTAAAGCATTATAAATAGATGACTTTGTTCATGTTGCGGATTCTTAAGGTTTGAAAATAGATGATATCGTTTAAAGTCGGATTCTAAAGCATTGTAAATAGATGACTTTGTTCAAGTTGCGCATTCTTAAGGTTTGAAAATAGATGATATCGTTTAAAGTCGGATTCTAAAGCATTGTTAATAGATGGCTTTGTTCAAGTTGCGGATTCTTTATGTTTGAACATAGATGATATCGTTTAAAGTCGGATTCTAAGTATTGTAAATAGATGACTTTGTTCAAGTGTCGGATTCTTAAGGTTTTAAAATAGATGATATCGTTTAAAGTCGGATTCTAAAGCATTGTAAATAGATGACTTTGTTCAAGTTGCGGATTCTTAAGGTTTTAATATAGATGATATCGTTTACAGACGGATTCTAAAGCATTGTAAATAGATGACTTTGTTCAAGTTGCGAGTTCTTAAGGTTTAAAACTAGATGATATCGTTTATTGTCGGATACTAAAGCATTGTAAATCGATTACTATGTTCAAGTTACGTATTCTTAAGGTTTGAAAATAGATGATATCATTTAAAGTCGGATTATAAAGCTGTGTAAATAGATGACTTTGTTCGAGTTGCGGATTTTTTAGGTTTGAAAATAGATTATATCGTTTAAAGTCGGATTCTAAAGCATTGTAAATAGATGACTTTGTTCAAGTTGCCGATTCTTAAGCTTTGAAAATAGATAATATCGTTTAAAGTCGGATTCCAAAGCATTGTAAATAGACGACTTTGTTCAAGTTGCCGATTCTTAAGGTTTTAAAATAGATGATATCGTTTAAACTCGGATTCTAAAGCATTGTAAATAGATGACTTGTTCAAGTCGCCGATTCTCAAGCTTTGAAAATAGATTATATCGTTTAAAGTCGGATTCTAAAGCACTGTAAATAGATGACTTTGTTCAAGTTTCCGATTCTTAAGGTTTGAAAATAGATGATGTCGTTTAAGGTTCGATTCTAAAGCATTGTAAATAGATGACTTTGTTCAAGTTGCCGATTCTTAAGCTTTGAAAATAGATGATATCGTTTAAAGTTCGATTCTAAAGCATTGTAAATAGATGACTTTGTTCAAGTTGCCGATCCTTAAGGATTGAAAATAGATCATATCGGTTAAAGTCGGATTCTAAAGCATTGTAAATAAATGACTTTGTTCAAGTTGCGGACTCTGATAGTTTGAAAATAGATTATATCGTTTAAAGTCGGATTCTAAAGCATTGTAAATAGATGACTTTGTTCAAGTTGCGGATTCTTAAGGTTTGAAAATAGATGATATCGTTTAAAGTCGGATTCTAACACATTGTAAATAGATGACTTTGTTCAAGTTGCGGATTCTTAAGGTTTGATAATAGATGCTATCGTTTAAAGTCGGATTCTAAAGCATTGTAAATAGATGACTTTGTTCAAGTTGCGGATTCTTTAGGTTTGAAAATAGATGATATCGTTTAAAGTCGGATTCTAAAGCATTGTAAATAGATGACTTTGTTTAAGTTGCGAGTTCTTAAAGTTTAAAACTAGATGATATCGTTTAATGTCGTATACTAAAGCATTGTAAATAGATTACTATGTTCAAGTTACGTATTCTTAAGGTTTGAACATAGATGATCTCATTTAAAGTCGGATTATAAAGCATTGTAAATAGATGACTTTATTCAAGTTGCAGATGGTTTAGGTTTGAACATTGATTATATCGCTTAAAGTCGGATTCCAAAGCATTGTAAATAGATGACTTTGTTCAAGTTGCCGATTATTAAGGATTGAAAATATATGATATCGTTTAAAGTCGGATTCTAAAGCATTGTAACTAGATGACTGTGTTCAAGTAGCGAGTTGTTTAGGTTTAAAAGTAGATGATATCGTTTAATGTCAGATACTAAAGCATTGTAAATAGATGACTTTGTAAGAGTTGCGGATCCTTAATGTTTGAAAATAGATGATATCGTTTAAGTCGGATTCTAAAGCATTGTAAATAGATGACTTTGTTCTATGGGCGGATACTTAATGTTTGAAAATAGATGATATCGTTTAAAGTCGGATTCCAAAGCATTGTAAATAGATGACTTTGTTGCAGTTCCGACTTCTTAAGGTTTTAAAATAGATGATATCGTTTCAGGTCGGATTCTAAAGCATTGTAAATAGATGACTTTGTTCAAGTTGCCGATTCTTAAAGTTTGAAAATAGATTATATCGTTTAAAGTCTGATTCTAAATCATTGTAAATAGATGACTTTGTTCAAGTTGCGGATTCTTAAGATTTGAAAATAGATGATATCGTTTAAAGTCGGATTCTAAAGCATTGTCAATAGATGACTTTGTTCAAGTTGCGGACTCTTATAGTTTGAAAATAGAGTATATCGTTTCAAGTCGGATTCTAAAGAATTGTAAATAGATGACTTTGTTCAAGTTAAGGGTTCTTAATGTTTGAAAATAGATGATATCGTTTAAAGTCGGATTCTAAAGCATTGTAAATAGATGACTTTGTTCAAGTTGCCGATTCTTATACTTTGAAAATAGATGATATCGTTTAAAGTCGGATTCCAAAGCATTGTAAATAGATGACTTTGTTCCAGTTGCCGATTCTTAAGGTTTTAAAATAGATGATATCGTTTAAACTCGGATTCTAAAGCATTGTAAATAGATGACTTGTTCAAGTCGTCGATTCTCAAGCTTTGAAAATAGATTATATCGTTTAAAGGCGGATTCTAAAGCACTGTAAATAGATGACTTTGTTCAAGTTTCCGATTCTTAAGGTCTGAAAATATATGATATCGTTTAAAGTTCGATTCTAAAACATTGTAAATAGATGACTTTGTTCAAGTTGCCGATTCTTAAGCTTTGAAAATAGATGATATCGTTTAAAGTTCGATTCTAAAGCATTGTAAATAGATGACTTTGTTCAAGTTGCCGATCCTTAATGATTGAAAATAGATGATATCGGTTAAAGTCGGATTCTAAAGCATTGTAAATAAATGACTTTGTTCAAGTTGCGGACTCTGATAGTTTGAAAATAGATTATATCGTTTAAAGTCGGATTCTAAAGCATTGTAAATAGATAACTTTGTTCAAGTTGCGGATTCTTAAGGTTTGAAAATAGATGATATAATTTAAAGTCGGATTCTAACACATTGTAAATAGATGACTTTGTTCAAGTTGCGGATTCTTAAGGTTTGATAATAGATGATATCGTTTAAAGTCGGATTCTAAAGCATTGTAAATAGATGACTTTGTTCAAGTTGCGGATTCTTAAGGTTTGAAAATAGATGATATCGTTTAAAGTCGGATTCTAAAGCATTGTAAATAGATGACTTTGTTTAAGTTGCGAGTTCTTAAAGTTTAAAACTAGATGATATCGTTTAATGTCGTATACTAAAGCATTGTAAATAGATTACTATGTTCAAGTTACGTATTCTTAAGGTTTGAACATAGATGATATCATTTAAAGTCGGATTATAAAGCATTGTAAATAGATGACTTTGTTCAAGTTGCGGATGGTTTAGGTTTGAACATTGATTATATCGCTTAAAGTCGGATTCCAAAGCATTGTAAATAGATGACTTTGTTCAAGTTGCCGATTATTAAGGATTGAAAATAGATGATATCGTTTAAAGTCGGATTCTAAAGCATTGTAACTAGATGACTGTGTTCAAGTTGCGAGTTGTTTAGGTTTAAAAGTAGATGATATCGTTTAATGTCAGATACTAAAGCATTGTAAATAGATGACTTTGTAAGAGTTGCGAATCCTTAATGTTTGAAAATAGATGATATCGTTTAAGTCGGATTCTAAAGCATTGTAAATAGATGACTTTGTTCAAGTGGCGGATACTTAATGTTTGAAAATAGATGATATCGTTTAAAGTCGGATTCTAAAGCATTGTAAATAGATGACTTTGTTGCAGTTCAGGATTCTTAAGGTTTTAAAATAGATTATATCGTTTAAAGTCTGATTCTAAATCATTGTAAATAGATGACTTTGTTCAAGTTGCGGATTCTTAAGATTTGTAAATAGATGATATCGTTTAAAGTCGGATTCTAAAGCATTGTCAATAGATGACTTTGTTCAAGTTGCGGACTATTATAGTTTGAAAATAGAGTATATCGTTTCAAGTCGGATTCTAAAGAATTGTAAATAGATGACTTTGTTCAAGTTGCGGATTCTTAATGTTTGAAAATAGATGATATCGTTTAAAGTCGGATTCTAAAGCCTTGTAAGTAGATGACTTTTTTCAAGTTGCCGATTCTTTATGTTTGAAAATAGATGATATCGTTTAAAGTCGGATTCCAAAGCATTGTAAATAGATGACTTTGTTCAAGTTGCCGCTTCCTAATGTTTTAAAATAGATGATATCGTTTAAAGTCGTATTCTAATGGATTGTAAATAGATGACTTGTTCCAGTCGCCGATTCACAAGCTTTGAAAATAGATGATATCGTTTAAAGTCGGATTCTAAAGAACTGTAAATAGATTACTTTGTTCAAGTTTCCGATTCTTAAGGTTCGAAAATAGATGATATCGTTTAAAGTCGGATTCTAAAGCATTGTAAATCGATGACCTTGTTCAAGTTGCGGATTCTTGAGGTTTGAAAATAGATGATATCGGTTAAAGTCGGATTCTAAAGCATTGTAAATAGATGACATTGTTCAAGTTGCGGACTCTGATAGTTTGAAAATAGATTATATCGTTTAAAGTCGGATTCTAAAGCACTGTAAATAGATGACTTTGTTCAAGTTGCCGATTCTTTAGGTTTGAAAATAGATGATATCGTTTAAAGGTCGATTCTAAAGCATTGTAAATAGATGACTTTGTTCAAGTTGCCGATTCTTAAGGATTGAAAATAGATGATATCGTTTAAAGTCGGATTCTAAAGAATTGTAAATAGAGGACTTTGTTCAAGTTGCGAGTTGTTAAGGTTAATAAGTAGATGATATCGTTTAATGTCGAATACTAAAGCATTGTAAATAGATTACTTTGTTTAAGTCGCCGATTCGCAAGCTTTGAAAATAGATGATATCGGTTAAAGTCGGATTCTACAGCATTGTAAATAGATGACTTTGTTCAAGTGGCCGATTCTTAAGGTTTGAAAATAGATGATATCGTGTAAAGTTCGATTCTAAAGCATTGTAAATAGATGACTTTGTCCAGTTGCCGATTCTTAAGTATTGAAAATAGATGATATCGTTTAAAGTCGGATTCTAAAGCATTGTAACTAGATGACTGTGTTCAAGTTGCGAGTTGTTACGGTTTAAAAGTAGATGATATCGTTTAATGTCAGATACTAAAGCATTGTAAATAGATGACTTTGTAAAGGTAGCGGATCCTTAATGTTTGAAAATAGATGATATCGTTTAAGTCGGATTCTAAAGCATTGTAAATAGATGACTTTGTTCAAGTTGCGGATACTTAATGTTTGAAAATAGATGATATCGTTTAAAGTCGGATTCTAAAGCATTGTAAATAGATGACTTTGTTCCAGTTCCGGATTCTTAAGGTTTGAAAATAGATGATATCGTTTCAAGCTAGATTCTAAAGCATTGTAAATAGATGATTTTGTTCAAGTTGCCGATTCTTAAAGTTTGAAAATAGATTATATCGTTTAAAGTCGGATTCTAAATCATTGTAAATAGATTACTTTGTTAAAGTTGCAGATTCTTAAGATTTGAAAAAAGATGATATCGTTTAAAGTCGGATTCTAAAGCATTGTAAATAGATGACTTTGTTCAAGTTGCGGACTCTTATACTTTGAAAATAGAGTATATCGTTTCAAGTCGGATCCTAAAGAATTGTAAATAGATGACTTTGTTCAAGTTGAGGACTCTCAAGGTTTGAAAATAGATGATATTGTTTTAAGTCGGATTCTAAAGCATTGTAAATAGATGACTTTGTTCAAGTTGCGGATTCTTTAGGTTTGAAAATAGATGATATCGTTTCAAGTCGGATTCTAAAGCATTGTAAATAGATAACGTTGTTCAAGTTTCGAGTTATTAATGTCTAAAAATAGATGATATCGTTTAATGTCGGATACTAAAGCATTGTAAATAGATGACTTTGTTTAAGTTGCGGAATCTTAAGGTTTGAAAATAGATGATATCGTTAAAATTCGGATTCTAAAGCATTGTAAATAGATGACTTTGTACAAGACCACGAGTCTAAAAGTTTGAAAATAGAGGATATCGTTTAAAGTCGGATTCTAAAGCATTGTATATAGATGACTTTGTTCAAGTTGCGGATTCTTCATGTTCGAAAATAGATTATACCGTTTGAAGTCGGATTCGACAGCATTGTAAATAGATGACTTTGTTCAAGTTTCCGATTCTTAATGTTTGAAAATAGATGATGTCGTTTAAAGTCGGATTCAAAAGAATGATAAATGGATGACTTTGTTCAAGTCGCGGATTCTCAAGGTTTGAAAATAGATAATATTGTTTAAAGTCGGATTCCACAGCATTGTAAATAGATGACTTTGTTAAAGTTGCGGATTCTTAATGTTTGAAAATAGACGATATCGTTTAAAGTCGGATTCTAAAGCATTGTAAATATATTACTTTGTTCAAGTGGCGGATTCTTAATGTTTAAAAATCGATGATATCGTTTAAAGTCTGATTCTAAAGCATTGTAAATCTTTGACTTTGTTCAAGTTGCGGATTCTTGATGTTTGAAAATAGATGATATCGTTTAAAGTCGGATTCTAAATCATTGTAAATAGATGACTTTGTTAGTGTTGCGGATCCGAAATGTTTGAAAACAGATGATATCGTTTAAAGTTCGATTCTAAAGCATTGTAAATAGATGACTTTGTTCAAGTTGCCGATTCTTAAGCTTTGAAAATAGATGATATCGTTTAAAGTTCGATTCTAAAGCATTGTAAATAGATGACTTTGTTCAAGTTGCCGATCCTTAATGATTGAAAATAGATGATATCGGTTAAAGTCGGATTCTAAAGCATTGTAAATAAATGACTTTGTTCAAGTTGCGGACTCTGATAGTTTGAAAATAGATTATATCGTTTAAAGTCGGATTCTAAAGCATTGTAAATAGATAACTTTGTTCAAGTTGCCGATTTCTTAAGGTTTGAAAATAGATGATATAATTTAAAGTCGGATTCTAACACATTGTAAATAGATGACTTTGTTCAAGTTGCGGATTCTTAAGGTTTGATAATAGATGATATCGTTTAAAGTCGGATTCTAAAGCATTGTAAATAGATGACTTTGTTCAAGTTGCGGATTCTTAAGGTTTGAAAATAGATGATATCGTTTAAAGTCGGATTCTAAAGCATTGTAAATAGATGACTTTGTTTAAGTTGCGAGTTCTTAAAGTTTAAAACTAGATGATATCGTTTAATGTCGTATACTAAAGCATTGTTAATAGATTACTATGTTCAAGTTACGTATTCTTAAGGTTTGAACATAGATGATATCATTTAAAGTCGGATTATAAAGCATTGTAAATAGATGACTTTGTTCAAGTTGCGGATGGTTTAGGTTTGAACATTGATTATATCGCTTAAAGTCGGATTCCAAAGCATTGTAAATAGATGACTTTGTTCAAGTTGCCGATTATTAAGGATTGAAAATAGATGATATAGTTTAAAGTCGGATTCTAAAGCATTGTAACTAGATGACTGTGTTCAAGTTGCGAGTTGTTTAGGTTTAAAAGTAGATGATATCGTTTAATGTCAGATACTAAAGCATTGTAAATAGATGACTTTGTAAGAGTTGCGAATCCTTAATGTTTGAAAATAGATGATATCGTTTAAGTCGGATTCTAAAGCATTGTAAATAGATGACTTTGTTCAAGTGGCGGATACTTAATGTTTGAAAATAGATGATATCGTTTAAAGTCGGATTCTAAAGCATTGTAAATAGATGACTTTGTTGCAGTTCAGGATTCTTAAGGTTTTAAAATAGATGATATCGTTTCAGGTCGGATTCTAAAGCATTGTAAATAGATGACTTTGTTCAAGTTGCCGATTCTTAAAGTTTGAAAATAGATTATATCGTTTAAAGTCTGATTCTAAATCATTGTAAATAGATGACTTTGTTCAAGTTGCGGATTCTTAAGATTTGAAAATAGATGATATCGTTTAAAGTCGGATTCTAAAGCATTGTCAATAGATGCCTTTGTTCAAGTTGCGGACTCTTATAGTTTGAAAATAGAGTATATCGTTTCAAGTCGGATTCTAAAGAATTGTAAATAGATGACTTTGTTCAAGTTGAGGATCTTTAAGGTCTTAAAATAGATAATATTTTTTAAAGTCGGATTCTAAAGCATTGTAAATAGATGAATTTGTTCAAGTTGCGGATTCTTAATGTTTGAAAATAGATGATATCGTTTAAAGTCGGATTCTAAAGCATTGTAAATAGATGACTTTGTTCAAGTTGCGGATTCTTAAAGTTTGAAAATAGATGATATCGTTTAAAGTCGGATTCTAAAGCCTTGTAAGTAGATGACTTTGTTCAAGTTGCCGATTCTTTATGTTTGAAAATAGATGATATCGTTTAAAGTCGGATTCCAAAGCATTGTAAATAGATGACTTTGTTCAAGTTGCCGCTTCCTAATGTTTAAAATAGATGATATCGTTTAAAGTCGTATTCTAATGGATTGTAAATAGATGACTTGTTCCAGTCGCCGATTCACAAGCTTTGAAAATAGATGATATCGTTTAAAGTCGGATTCTAAAGAACTGTAAATAGATTACTTTGTTCAAGTTTCCGATTCTTAATTTTCGAAAATAGATGATATCGTTTAAAGTCGGATTCTAAAGCATTGTAAATAGATGACCTTGTTCAAGTTGCGGATTCTTGAGGTTTGAAAATAGATGATATCGGTTAAAGTCGGATTCTAAAGCATTGTAAATAGATGACATTGTTCAAGTTGCGGACTCTGATAGTTTGAAAATAGATTATATCGTTTAAAGTCGGATTCTAAAGCATTGTTAATAGATGACTTTGTTCAAGTTGCGGATTCTTTAGGTTGGCAAATAGATGATATCGTTTAAGATCGGATTCCAAACCATTGTAAATAGATGACTTTGTTAAGTTGCGGATTCTTAAGATTTCAAAATAGATGATATCGTTTAAAGTCGGATTCTACAGCATTGTAAATAGATGACTTTGTTCAAGTGGCCGATACTTTAGGTTTGAAAATAGATGATATCGTTTAAAGTCGGATTCTAAAGCATTGTAAATAGATGACTTTGTACAAGTTGCGGATTCTTAAGGTTTGAAAATAGATGAAATCGTTTAAAGTCGGATTCTAAGTATTGTAAATAGATGACTTTGTTCAAGTGTCGGATTCTTAAGGTTTGAAAATAGATGATATCGTTTAAAGTCGAATTCTAAAGCATTGTAAATAGATGACTTTGTTCAAGTTGCGGATTCTTAAGGTTTTAATATAGATGATATCGTTTACAGTCGGATTCTAAAGCATTGTAAATAGATGACTTTGTTCAAGTTGCGAGTTCTTAAGGTTTAAAACTAGATGATATCGTTTAATGTCGGATACTAAAGCATTGTAAATAGATTACTATGTTCAAGTTACGTATTCTTAAAATTTGAAAATAGATGATATCATTTAAAGTCGGATTATAAAGCTGTGTAAATAGATGACTTTGTTCAAGTTGCGGATTTTTTAGGTTTAGACATAGATTATATCGCTTAAAGTCGGATTCCAAAGCATTGTAAATAGATGACTTTGTTGAAGTTGCAGATTTTTTAGGTTTGAAAATAGATTATATCGTTTAAAGTCGGATTCTAAAGCATTGTAAATAGATGACTTTGTTCAAGTTGCCGATTCTTAAGCTTTAAAAATAGATGATATCGTTTAAAGTCGGATTCCAAAGCATTGTAAATAGATGACTTTGTTCAAGTTGCCGATTCTTAAGGTTTTAAAATAGATGATATCGTTTAAACTCGGATTCTAACGCATTGTAAATAGATGACTTGTTCAAGTCGCCGATTCTCAAGCTTTGAAAATAGATTATATCGTTTAAAGTCGAATTCTAAAGCACTGTAAATTAATGACTTTGTTCAAGTTGCCGATTCTTAAGGTTTGAAAATAGATGATATCGTTTAAAGTCGGATTCTAAAGCATTGTAAATAGATGACTGTGTTCAAGTTGCGGATTCTTAAGGTTTTAATATAGATGATATCGTTTACAGTCGGATTCTAAAGCATTGTAAATAGATGACTTTGTTCAAGTTGCGAGTTCTTAAGGTTTAAAACTAGATGATATCGTTTAATGTCAGATACTAAAGCATTGTAAATAGATTACTATGTTCAAGTTACGTATTCTTAAGGTTTGA
The DNA here is from genome assembly GCA_963556195.1 of Sepiola atlantica. NCBI lineage: Eukaryota > Metazoa > Mollusca > Cephalopoda > Sepiida > Sepiolidae > Sepiola > Sepiola atlantica. The sequence goes on from CAUVYP010000989.1 coordinate 665,268, forward strand.
AAATAGATGATATCATTTAAAGTCGGATTATAAAGCTGTGTAAATAGATGACTTTGTTCAAGTTGCGGATTTTTTAGGTTTAGACATAGATTATATCGCTTAAAGTCGGATTCCAAAGCATTGTAAATAGATGACTTTGTTGAAGTTGCGGATTTCTTAGGTTTGAAAATAGATTATATCGTTTAAAGTCGGATTCTAAAGCATTGTAAATAGATGACTTTGTTCAAGTTGCCGATTCTAAAGGTTTGATAATAGATGATATCGTTTTAAATCGGATTCTAAAGCATTGTAAATAGATGACTTTGTTCAAGTTGCGGATTCTCAAGGTTTGAAAATAGATGATATCGTTTAAAGTCGGATTCTAAAGCATTGTAAATAGATGACTTTGTTCAAGTTGCGAGTTCTTAAGGTTTAAAACTAGATGATATCGTTTAATGTCGTATACTAAAGCATTGTAAATAGATTACTATGTTCAAGTTACGTATTCTTAAGGTTTGAACATAGATGATATCATTTAAAGTCGGATTATAAAGCATTGTAAATAGATGACTTTGTTCAAGTTGCGGATGGTTTAGGTTTTAACATTGATTATATCGCTTAAAGTCGCATTCCAAAGCATTGTAAATAGATGACTTTGTTCAAGTTGCCGATTATTAAGGATTGAAAATAGATGATATCGTTTAAAGTCGGATTCTAAAGCATTGTAACTAGATGACTGTGTTCAAGTTGCGAGTTGTTTAGGTTTAAAAGTAGATGATATCGTTTAATGTCAGATACTAAAGCATTGTAAATAGATGACTTTGTAAGAGTTGCGGATCCTTAATGTATTAAAATAGATGATATCGTTTAAGTCGGAGACTAAAGCATTGTAAATAGATGACTTTGTTCAAGTGGCGGATACTTAATGTTTGAAAATAGATGATATAGTTTAAAGTTGGATTCTAAAGCATTGTAAATAGATGACTTTGTTGCAGTTCCGGCATCTTAAGGTTTTAAAATAGATGATATCGTTTCAGGTCGGATTCTAAAGCATTGTAAATAGATGACTTTGTTCAAGTTGCCGATTCTTAAAGTTTGAAAATAGATTATATCGTTTAAAGTCTGATTCTAAATCATTGTAAATAGATGACTTTGTTTAAGTTGCGGATTCTTAAGATTTGAAAATAGATTATATCGTTTAAAGTCGGATTCTAAAGCATTGTAAATAGATGACTTTGTTCAAGTTGCGGACTCTTATAGTTTGAAAATAGAGTATATCGTTTCAAGTCGGATTCTAAAGAATTGTAAATAGATGACTTTGTTAAAGTTGAGGATCTTCAAGGTTTGAAAATAGATAATATCGTTTAAAGTCGGATTCTAAAGCCTTGTAAGTAGATGACTTTGTTCAAGTTGCCGATTCTTTATGTTTGAAAATAGATGATATCGTTTAAAGTCGGATTCTAAAGCATTGTAAATAGATGACTTTGTTCAAGTTGCCGATTCTTAAGGTTTTAAAATAGATGATATCGTTTAAAGTCGTATTCTAATGGATTTTAAATAGATGACTTGTTCCAGTCGCCGATTCTCAAGCTTTGAAAATAGATGATATCGTTTAAAGTCGGATTCTAAAGAACTGTAAATAGATTACTTTGTTCAAGTTTCCGATTCTTAAGGTTCGTAAATAGATGATATCGTTTAAAGTTAGATTCTAAAGCATTGTAAATAGATGACCTTGTTCAAGTTGCGGATTATTGAGGTTTGAAAATAGATGATATCGGTTAAAGTCGGATTCTAAAGCATTGTAAATAGATGCCATGTGTCAAGTTGCGGACTCTGATAGTTTGAAAATAGATTATATCGTTTAAAGTCGGATTCTAAAGCATTGTTAATAGATGACTTTGTTCAAGTTGCGGATTCTTTAGGTTGGCAAATAGATGATATCGTTGAGATCGGATTCCAAACCATTGTAAATAGATGACTTTGTTAATTGCGGATTCTTAAGATTTCAAAATAGATGATATCGTTTAAAGTCGGATTCTACAGCATTGTAAATAGATGACTTTGTTCAAGTGGCCGATACTTTAGGTTTGAAAATAGATGATATCGTTTACAGTCGGATTCTAAAGCATTGTAAATAGATGACTTTGTTCAAGTTGCGTATTCTTGATGTTTGAAAATAGATGACATAGTTTAAAGTCGGATTCTAAAGCATTGTAAATAGATGACTTTGCTCAAGTTGCGGATTCTTAAGGTTTGAAAATAGATGATATCGTTTAAAGTCTGATTCTAAAGCATTTTAAATAGATGACTTTGTTCAAGTGTCGGACTCTTAAGGTTGGAAAATAGATGATATTGTTTAAAGTACGATTCTAAAGCATTGTAAGTAGATGACTTTATTACAGTTGCGGATTCTTAAGGCTTAAAAATAGATGATATTGTTTAAAGTCGCATTCTAAAGCATTATAAATAGATGACTTTGTTCATGTTGCGGATTCTTTAGGTTTGAACATAGATGATATCGTTTAAAGTCGGATTCTAAAGCATTGTAAATAGATGACTTTGTTCAAGTTGCGGATTCTTAAGGTTTGAAAATAGATGATATCGTTTAAAGTCGGATTCTAAAGCATTGTAAATAGATGACTTTGTACAAGTTGCGAATTCTTAAGGTTTGAAAATAGATGATATCGTTTAAAGTCGGATTCTAAGTATTGTAAATAGATGACTTTGTTCAAGTGTCGGATTCTTAAGGTTTGAAAATAGATGATATCGTTTAAAGTCGAATTCTAAAGCATTGTAAATAGATGACTTTGTTCAAGTTGCGGATTCTTAAGGTTTTAATATAGATGATATCGTTTACAGTCGGATTCTAAAGCATTGTAAATAGATGACTTTGTTCAAGTTGCGAGTTCTTAAGGTTTAAAACTAGATGATATCGTTTAATGTCGGATACTAAAGCATTGTAAATAGATTACTATGTTCAAGTTACGTATTCTTAAGGTTTGAAAATAGATGATATCATTTAAAGTCGGATTATAAAGCTGTGTAAATAGATGACTTTGTTCAAGTTGCGGATTTTTTAGGTTTAGACATAGATTATATCGCTTAAAGTCGGATTCCAAAGCATTGTAAATAGATGACTTTGTTGAAGTTGCGGATTTTTTAGGTTTGAAAATAGATTATATCGTTTAAAGTCGGATTCTAAAGCATTGTAAATAGATGACTTTGTTCAAGTTGCCGATTCTTAAGCTTTAAAAATAGATGATATCGTTTAAAGTCGGATTCCAAAGCATTGTAAATAGATGACTTTGTTCAAGTTGCCGATTCTTAAGGTTTTAAAATAGATGATATCGTTTAAACTCGGATTCTAACGCATTGTAAATAGATGACTTGTTCAAGTCGCCGATTCTCAAGCTTTGAAAATAGATTATATCGTTTAAAGTCGAATTCTAAAGCACTGTAAATTAATGACTTTGTTCAAGTTGCCGATTCTTAAGGTTTGAAAATAGATGATATCGTTTATAGTTCGATTCTAAAGCATTGTAAATAGATGAATTTGTTCAAGTTGCCGATTCTTAAGCTTTGAAAATAGATGATATCGTTTAAAGTCGGATTCTAAAGCATTGTACATAGATGACTTTGTTCAAGTTGCCGATCCTTAAGGATTGAAAATAGATTATATCGTTTAAAGTCGGATTCTAAAGCATTGTAAATAAATGACTTTGTTCAAGTTGCGGACTCTGATAGTTTGAAAATAGATTATATCGTTTAAAGTCGGATTCTAAAGCATTGTAAATAGATGACTTTGTTCAAGTTGAGGATTCTTAAGGTTTGAAAATAGATGATATCGTTTAAAGTCAGATTCTAAAGCATTGTAAATGGATGACTTTGTTCAAGTTGCGGATTCTTAAGGTTTGAAAATAGATGATATCGTTAAAAGTCGGATTCTAAAGCATTGTAAATAGATGACTTTGTTCAAGTTGCGAGTTCTTAAGGTTTAAAACTAGATAATATCGTTTAATGTCGTATACTAAAGAATTGTAAATAGATTACTATGTTCAAGTTACGTATTCTAAAGGTTTGAACATAGATGATATCATTTAAAGTCGGATTATAAAGCATTGTAAATAGATGAATTTTTTCAAGTTGCGGATGGTTTAGGTTTGAACATTGATTATATCGCTTAAAGTCGCATTCCAAAGCATTGTAAATAAATGACTTTGTTCAATTTGCCGATTATTAAGGATTGAATATAGATGATATCGTTTAAAGTCGGATTCTAAAGCATTGTAACTAGATGACTGTGTTCAAGTTGCGAGTTGTTTAGGTTTAAAAGTAGATGATATCGTTTAATGTCAGATACTAAAGCATTGTAAATAGATGACTTTGTAAGAGTTGCGGATCCTAAATGTTTGAAAATAGATGATATCGTTTAAGTCGGATTCTAAAGCATTGTAAATAGATGACTTTGTTCAAGTGGCGGATACTTAATGTTTGAAAATAGATGATATCGTTTAAAGTCGGATTCTAAAGCATTGTAAATAGATGACTTTGTTCAAGTTGCGGATTCTTAAGGTTTTAATATAGATGATATCGTTTACAGTCGGATTCTAAAGCATTGTAAATAGATGACTTTGTTCAAGTTGCGAGTTCTTAAGGTTTAAAACTAGATGATATCGTTTAATATCGGATACTAAAGCATTGTAAATAGATTACTATGTTCAAGTTACGTATTCTTAAGGTTTGAAAATAGATGATATCATTTAAAGTCGGATTCTAAAGCATTGTAAATAGATGACGTTGTTGAAGTTGCGGATTTTTTAGGTTTGAAAATAGATTATATCGTTTAAAGTCGGATGCTAAAGCATTGTAAATAGATGACTTTGTTCAAGTTGCCGATTCTTAAGCTTTGAAAATAGATGATATCGTTTAAAGTCAGATTCCAAAGCATTGTAAATAGATGACTTTGTTCAAGTTTCCGATTCTTAAGGTTTTAAAATAGATGATATCGTTTAAACTCGGATTCTAAAGCATTGTAAATAGATGACTTGTTCAAGTCGCCGATTCTCAAGCTTTGAAAATAGATTATATCGTTTAAAGTCGGATTCTAAAGCACTGTAAATATATGACTTTGTTTAAGTTGCCGATTCTTAAGGTTTGAAAATAGATGATATCGTTTAAACTCGGATTCTAAAGCATTGTTAATAGATTACTTTTTTCAAGTTGCGGACTCTTAAGGTTTGAAAATAGATGATATCGGTTAAAGTTCGATTCTAAAGCATTGTAAATAGATGACTTTGTTCAAGTTGTGGATACTTAATGTTTAAAATAGATGATATCGTTTAAAGTCGGATTCTGAAACATTGTAAATAGATTACTTTGTTCAAGTGGCGGACTCTTAAGGTTTGAAAATAGATGATATTGTTTAAAGTACGATTCTAAAGCATTGTAAGTAGATGACTTTATTACAGTTGCGGATTCTAAAGGCTTGAAAATAGCTGATATTGTTTAAAGTCGCATTCTAAAGCATTGTAAATAGATGACTTTGTTCAAGTTGCGGATTCTTAAGGTTTGAAAATAGATGATATCGTTTCAAGTCGGATTCTAAAGCATTGTAAATAGATGATTTTGTTCAAGTTGCGGATTCTAAAGGTTTGAAAATAGATGATATCGTTTAAAGTCGGATTCTAAAGCATTGTAAATAGATGACTTTGTTCAAGTTGCGGATTCTGAAGGTTTGAAAATAGATGATATCGTTTAAAGTCGGATTCTAAAGCATTGTAAATAGATGACTTTGTTAAGTTACGGATTCTTAAGGTTTGAAAATAGATGATATCGTTTAAAGTCGGATTCTAAAGCATTGCAAATAGATGACTTTGTTCAAGTTACGGATTCTTAAGGTTTGAAAATAGATGATATCGTTTAATGTCGGATACTAAAGCATTGTAAACAGGTGACTTTGTTCAAGTTGCCGATTTTTAAGCTTTGAAAATAGATGATATCGTTTAAAGTCGGATTCCAAAGCATTGTAAATAGATGACTTTGTTCAAGTTGCCGATTCTTAAGGTTTTAAAATAGATGATATCGTTTAAACTCGGATTCTAACGCATTGTAAATAGATGACTTGTTAAAGTCGCCGATTCTCAAGCTTTGAAAATAGATTATATCGTTTAAAGTCGAATTCTAAAGCACTGTAAATTAATGACTTTGTTCAAGTTGCCGATTCTTAAGGTTTGAAAATAGATGATATCGTTTATAGTTCGATTCTAAAGCATTGTAAATAGATGAATTTGTTCTAGTTGCCGATTCTTAAGCTTTGAAAATAGATGATATCGTTTAAAGTCGGATTCTAAAGCATTGTACATTAATGACTTTGTTCAAGTTGCCGATCCTTAAGGATTGAAAATAGATTATATCGTTTAAAGTCGGATTCTAAAGCATTGTAAATAAATGACTTTGTTCAAGTTGCGGACTCTGATAGTTTGAAAATAGATTATATCGGTTAAAGTCGGATTCTAAAGCATTGTAAATAGATGACTTTGTTCAAGTTGAGGATTCTTAAGGTTTGAAAATAGATGATATCGTTTAAAGTCAGATTCTAAAGCATTGTAAATAGATGACTTTGTTCAAGTTGCGGATTCTTAAGGTTTGATAATAGATGATATCGTTTAAAGTCGGATTCTAAAGCATTGTAAATTGATGACTTTGTTCAAGTTGCGGATTCTTAAGGTTTGAAAATAGATGATATCGTTAAAAGTCGGATTCTAAAGCATTGTAAATAGATGACTTTGTTCAAGTTGCGAGTTCTTAAGGTTTAAAACTAGATAATATCGTTTAATGTCGTATACTAAAGAATTGTAAATACCTTACTATGTTCAAGTTACGTATTCTAAAGGTTTGAACATAGATGATATCATTTAAAATCGGATTATAAAGCATTGTAAATAGATGAATTTTTTCAAGTTGCGGATGGTTTAGGTTTGAACATTGATTATATCGCTTAAAGTCGCATTCCAAAGCATTGTAAATAAATGACTTTGTTCAATTTGCCGATTATTAAGGATTGAATATAGATGATATCGTTTAAAGTCGGATTCTAAAGCATTGTAACTAGATGACTGTGTTCAAGTTGCGAGTTGTTTAGGTTTAAAAGTAGATGATATCGTTTAATGTCAGATACTAAAGCATTGTAAATAGATGACTTTGTAAGAGTTGCGGATCCTAAATGTTTGAAAATAGATGATATCGTTTAAGTCGGATTCTAAAGTATTGTAAATAGATGACTTTGTTCAAGTGGCGGATACTTAATGTTTGAAAATAGATGATATCGTTTAAAGTCGGATTCTAAAGCCCTGTAAATAGATGACTTTGTTCAAGTTGCGGATTCTTAAGGTTTTAATATAGATGATATCGTTTACAGTCGGATTCTAAAGCATTGTAAATAGATGACTTTGTTCAAGTTGCGAGTTCTTAAGGTTTAAAACTAGATGATATCGTTTAATATCGGATACTAAAGCATTGTAAATAGATTACTATGTTCAAGTTACGTATTCTTAAGGTTTGAAAATAGATGATATCATTTAAAGTCGGATTCTAAAGCATTGTAAATAGATGACGTTGTTGAAGTTGCGGATTTTTTAGGTTTGAAAATAGATTATATCGTTTAAAGTCGGATGCTAAAGCATTGTAAATAGATGACTTTGTTCAAGTTGCCGATTCTTAAGCTTTGAAAATAGATGATATCGTTTAAAGTCAGATTCCAAAGCATTGTAAATAGATGACTTTGTTCAAGTTTCCGATTCTTAAGGTTTTAAAATAGATGATATCGTTTAAACTCGGATTCTAAAGCATTGTAAATAGATGACTTGTTCAAGTCGCCGATTCTCAAGCTTTGAAAATAGATTATATCGTTTAAAGTCGGATTCTAAAGCACTGTAAATAGATGACTTTGTTTAAGTTGCCGATTCTTAAGGTTTGAAAATAGATGATATCGTTTAAACTCGGATTCTAAAGCATTGTTAATAGATTACTTTTTTCAAGTTGCGGACTCTTAAGGTTTGAAAATAGATGATATCGTTTAAAGTTCGATTCTAAAGCATTGTAAATAGATGACTTTGTTCAAGTTGTGGATACTTAATGTTTAAAATAGATGATATCGTTTAAAGTCGGATTCTGAAACATTGTAAATAGATTACTTTGTTCAAGTGGCGGACTCTTAAGGTTTGAAAATAGATGATATTGTTTAAAGTACGATTCTAAAGCATTGTAAGTAGATGACTTTATTACAGTTGCGGATTCTAAAGGCTTGAAAATAGCTGATATTGTTTAAAGTCGCATTCTAAAGCATTGTAAATAGATGACTTTGTTCAAGTTGCGGATTCTTAAGGTTTGAAAATAGATGATATCGTTTAAAGTCGGATTCTAAAGCATTGTAAATAGATGATTTTGTTCAAGTTGCGAGTTCTTAAGGTTTAAAACTAGATAATATCGTTTAATGTCGTATACTAAAGAATTGTAAATAGATTACTATGTTCAAGTTACGTATTCTAAAGGTTTGAACATAGATGATATCATTTAAAGTCGGATTATAAAGCATTGTAAATAGATGAATTTTTTCAAGTTGCGGATGGTTTAGGTTTGAACATTGATTATATCGCTTAAAGTCGCATTCCAAAGCATTGTAAATAAATGACTTTGTTCAATTTGCCGATTATTAAGGATTGAATATAGATGATATCGTTTAAAGTCGGATTCTAAAGCATTGTAACTAGATGACTGTGTTCAAGTTGCGAGTTGTTTAGGTTTAAAAGTAGATGATATCGTTTAATGTCAGATACTAAAGCATTGTAAATAGATGACTTTGTAAGAGTTGCGGATCCTAAATGTTTGAAAATAGATGATATCGTTTAAGTCGGATTCTAAAGCATTGTAAATAGATGACTTTGTTCAAGTGGCGGATACTTAATGTTTGAAAATAGATGATATCGTTTAAAGTCGGATTCTAAAGCATTGTAAATAGATGACTTTGTTCAAGTTGCGGATTCTTAAGGTTTTAATATAGATGATATCGTTTACAGTCGGATTCTAAAGCATTGTAAATAGATGACTTTGTTCAAGTTGCGAGTTCTTAAGGTTTAAAACTAGATGATATCGTTTAATATCGGATACTAAAGCATTGTAAATAGATTACTATGTTCAAGTTACGTATTCTTAAGGTTTGAAAATAGATGATATCATTTAAAGTCGGATTCTAAAGCATTGTAAATAGATGACGTTGTTGAAGTTGCGGATTTTTTAGGTTTGAAAATAGATTATATCGTTTAAAGTCGGATGCTAAAGCATTGTAAATAGATGACTTTGTTCAAGTTGCCGATTCTTAAGCTTTGAAAATAGATGATATCGTTTAAAGTCAGATTCCAAAGCATTGTAAATAGATGACTTTGTTCAAGTTTCCGATTCTTAAGGTTTTAAAATAGATGATATCGTTTAAACTCGGATTCTAAAGCATTGTAAATAGATGACTTGTTCAAGTCGCCGATTCTCAAGCTTTGAAAATAGATTATATCGTTTAAAGTCGGATTCTAAAGCACTGTAAATAGATGACTTTGTTTAAGTTGCCGATTCTTAAGGTTTGAAAATAGATGATATCGTTTAAACTCGGATTCTAAAGCATTGTTAATAGATTACTTTTTTCAAGTTGCGGACTCTTAAGGTTTGAAAATAGATGATATCGTTTAAAGTTCGATTCTAAAGCATTGTAAATAGATGACTTTGTTCAAGTTGTGGATACTTAATGTTTAAAATAGATGATATCGTTTAAAGTCGGATTCTGAAACATTGTAAATAGATTACTTTGTTCAAGTGGCGGACTCTTAAGGTTTGAAAATAGATGATATTGTTTAAAGTACGATTCTAAAGCATTGTAAGTAGATGACTTTATTACAGTTGCGGATTCTAAAGGCTTGAAAATAGCTGATATTGTTTAAAGTCGCATTCTAAAGCATTGTAAATAGATGACTTTGTTCAAGTTGCGGATTCTTAAGGTTTGAAAATAGATGATATCGTTTAAAGTCGGATTCTAAAGCATTGTAAATAGATGATTTTGTTCAAGTTGCGGATTCTAAAGGTTTGAAAATAGATGATATCGTTTAAAGTCGGATTCTAAAGCATTGTAAATAGATGACTTTGTTCAAGTTGCGGATTCTGAAGGTTTGAAAATAGATGATATCGTTTAAAGTCGGATTCTAAAGCATTGTAAATAGATGACTTTGTTAAGTTACGGATTCTTAAGGTTTGAAAATAGATGATATCGTTTAAAGTCGGATTCTAAAGCATTGTAAATAGATGACTTTGTTCAAGTTACGGATTCTTAAGGTTTGAAAATAGATGATATCGTTTAATGTCGGATACTAAAGCATTGTAAACAGGTGACTTTGTTCAAGTTGGCGATTTTTAAGCTTTGAAAATAGATGATATCGTTTAAAGTCGGATTCCAAAGCATTGTAAATAGATGACTTTGTTCAAGTTGCCGATTCTTAAGGTTTTAAAATAGATGATATCGTTTAAACTCGGATTCTAACGCATTGTAAATAGATGACTTGTTAAAGTCGCCGATTCTCAAGCTTTGAAAATAGATTATATCGTTTAAAGTCGAATTCTAAAGCACTGTAAATTAATGACTTTGTTCAAGTTGCCGATTCGTAAGGTTTGAAAATAGATGATATCGTTTATAGTTCGATTCTAAAGCATTGTAAATAGATGAATTTGTTCAAGTTGCCGATTCTTAAGCTTTGAAAATAGATGATATCGTTTAAAGTCGGATTCTAAAGCATTGTACATAGATGACTTTGTTCAAGTTGCCGATCCTTAAGGATTGAAAATAGATTATATCGTTTAAAGTCGGATTCTAAAGCATTGTAAATAAATGACTTTGTTCAAGTTGCGGACTCTGATAGTTTGAAAATAGATTATATCGTTTAAAGTCGGATTCTAAAGCATTGTAAATAGATGACTTTGTTCAAGTTGAGGATTCTTAAGGTTTGAAAATAGATGATATCGTTTAAAGTCAGATTCTAAAGCATTGTAAATAGATGACTTTGTTCAAGTTGCGGATTCTTAAGGTTTGATAATAGATGATATCGTTTAAAGTCGGATTCTAAAGCATTGTAAATGGATGACTTTGTTCAAGTTGCGGATTCTTAAGGTTTGAAAATAGATGATATCGTTAAAAGTCGGATTCTAAAGCATTGTAAATAGATGACTTTGTTCAAGTTGCGAGTTCTTAAGGTTTAAAACTAGATGATATCGTTTAATGTCGTATACTAAAGAATTGTAAATAGATTACTATGTTCAAGTTACGTATTCTAAAGGTTTGAACATAGATGATATCATTTAAAGTCGGATTATAAAGCATTGTAAATAGATGATTTTTTTCAAGTTGCGGATGGTTTAGGTTTGAACATTGATTATATCGTTTAAAGTCGCATTCCAAAGCATTGTAAATAAATGACTTTGTTCAATTTGCCGATTATTAAGGATTGAATATAGATGATATCGTTTAAAGTCGGATTCTAAAGCATTGTAACTAGATGACTGTGTTCAAGTTGCGAGTTGTTTAGGTTTAAAAGTAGATGATATCGTTTAAAGTCGGATTCTAAAGCATTGTAAATAAATGACTTTGTTCAAGTTGCGGACTCTGATAGTTTGAAAATAGATGATATCGTTTAAAGTCGGATTCTAAAGCATTGTAAATAGATGACTTTGTTCAAGTTGCGGATTCTTAAGGTTTGAAAATAGATTATATCGTTTAAAGTCGGATTCTAAAGCATTGTAAATAGATGACTTTGTTCAAGTTGCGGATTCTTAAGGTTTGAAAATAGATGATATCGTTTAAAATCGGATTCTAAAGCATTGTAAATAGATGACTTTGTTCAAGTTGCGGATTCTTAAGGTTTGAAAATAGATGATATCGTTTAAAGTCGGATTCTAAAGCATTGTCAATAGATGACTTTGTTCAAGTTGCCGATTCTTAAGGTTTGAAAATAGATGATATCGTTTAAAGTCGGATTCTAAAGTATTGTAAATAGATGACTTTGTTCAAGTGTCGAAATCTTAAGGTTTGAAAATTAATGATATCGTTTAAAGTCGGATACTAAAGCATTGTAAATAGATGACTTTGTTCAAGTTGCGGATTCTTAAGGTTTGAAAATAGATGATATCGTTTAAAGTCGCATTCTAAAGCATTGTAAATAGATGATTTTGTTCAAGTTTCGGATTCTTAAGGTTTGCAAATAGATGATATCGTTTAAGATCGGATTCCAAACCATTGTAAATAGATGACTTTTTTAAGTTGCAGATTCTTAAGGTTTGAAAATAGATTATATAGTTAAAAGTCGGATTCTACAGCATTGTAAATAGATGACTTTGTTCAAGTGGCCGATTCTTTAAGTTTGAAAATAGATGATATCGTTTAAAGTCGGATTCTAAAGCATTGTAAATAGATGACTTTGTTCAAGATGCGGATTCTTAAGGTTTGAAAATAGATGATATCGTTGAAGATCGGATTCCAAACCATTGTAAATAGCTGACTTTGTTAAGTTGCGGATTCTTAAGGTTTGAAAATAGATGATATCGTTTAAAGTCAGATTCTAAAGCATTGTAAATAAATGACTTTGTTCAAGTTGCGGACTCTGATAGTTTGAAAATAGATGATATCGTTTAAAGTCGGATTCTAAAGCATTGTAAATAGATGACTTGGTTCAAGTTGCGGATTCTTAAGGTTTGAAAATAGATTATATCGTTTAAAGTCGGATTCTAAAGCATTGTAAATAGATGACTTTGTTCAAGTTGCGGATTCTTAAGGTTTGAAAATAGATGATATCGTTTAAAATCGGATTCTAAAGCATTGTAAATAGATGACTTTGTTCAAGTTGCCGATTCTTAAGGTTTGAAAATAGATGATATCGTTTAAAGTCGGATTCTAAAGCATTGTCAATAGATGACTTTGTTCAAGTTGCCGATTCTTAAGGTTTGAAAATAGATGATATCGTTTAAAGTCGGATTCTAAAGTATTGTAAATAGATGACTTTGTTCAAGTTGCCGATTCTTAAGCTTTGAAAATAGATGATATCGTTTAAAGTCGGATTCCAAAGCATTGTAAATAGATGACTTTGTTCAAGTTGCCGATTCTTAAGGTTTTAAAATAGATGATATCGTTTAAACTCGGATTCTAACGCATTGTAAATAGATGACTTGTTAAAGTCGCCGATTCTCAAGCTTTGAAAATAGATTATATCGTTTAAAGTCGAATTCTAAAGCACTGTAAATTAATGACTTTGTTCAAGTTGCCGATTCGTAAGGTTTGAAAATAGATGATATCGTTTATAGTTCGATTCTAAAGCATTGTAAATAGATGAATTTGTTCAAGTTGCCGATTCTTAAGCTTTGAAAATAGATGATATCGTTTAAAGTCAGATTCTAAAGCATTGTACATAGATGACTTTGTTCAAGTTGCCGATCCTTAAGGGTTGAAAATAGATTATATCGTTTAAAGTCGGATTCTAAAGCATTGTAAATAAATGACTTTGTTCAAGTTGCGGACTCTGATAGTTTGAAAATAGATTATATCGTTTAAAGTCGGATTCTAAAGCATTGTAAATAGATGACTTTGTTCAAGTTGAGGATTCTTAAGGTTTGAAAATAGATGATATCGTTTAAAGTCAGATTCTAAAGCATTGTAAATAGATGACTTTGTTCAAGTTGCGGATTCTTAAGGTTTGATAATAGATGATATCGTTTAAAGTCGGATTCTAAAGCATTGTAAATGGATGACTTTGTTCAAGTTGCGGATTCTTAAGGTTTGAAAATAGATGATATCGTTAAAAGTCGGATTCTAAAGCATTGTAAATAGATGACTTTGTTCAAGTTGCGAGTTCTTAAGGTTTAAAACTAGATGATATCGTTTAATGTCGTATACTAAAGAATTGTAAATAGATTACTATGTTCAAGTTACGTATTCTAAAGGTTTGAACATAGATGATATCATTTAAAGTCGGATTATAAAGCATTGTAAATAGATGATTTTTTTCAAGTTGCGGATGGTTTAGGTTTGAACATTGATTATATCGCTTAAAGTCGCATTCCAAAGCATTGTAAATAAATGACTTTGTTCAATTTGCCGATTATTAAGGATTGAATATAGATGATATCGTTTAAAGTCGGATTCTAAAGCATTGTAACTAGATGACTGTGTTCAAGTTGCGAGTTGTTTAGGTTTAAAAGTAGATGATATCGTTTAAAGTCGGATTCTAAAGCATTGTAAATAAATGACTTTGTTCAAGTTGCGGACTCTGATAGTTTGAAAATAGATGATATCGTTTAAAGTCGGATTCTAAAGCATTGTAAATAGATGACTTTGTTCAAGTTGCGGATTCTTAAGGTTTGAAAATAGATTATATCGTTTAAAGTCGGATTCTAAAGCATTGTAAATAGATGACTTTGTTCAAGTTGCGGATTCTTAAGGTTTGAAAATAGATGATATCGTTTAAAATCGGATTCTAAAGCATTGTAAATAGATGACTTTGTTCAAGTTGCGGATTCTTAAGGTTTGAAAATAGATGATATCGTTTAAAGTCGGATTCTAAAGCATTGTCAATAGATGACTTTGTTCAAGTTGCCGATTCTTAAGGTTTGAAAATAGATGATATCGTTTAAAGTCGGATTCTAAAGTATTGTAAATAGATGACTTTGTTCAAGTGTCGAAATCTTAAGGTTTGAAAATTAATGATATCGTTTAAAGTCGGATTCTAAAGCATTGTAAATAGATGACTTTGTTCAAGTTGCGGATTCTTAAGGTTTGAAAATAGATGATATCGTTTAAAGTCGCATTCTAAAGCATTGTAAATAGATGATTTTGTTCAAGTTTCGGATTCTTAAGGTTTGCAAATAGATGATATCGTTTAAGATCGGATTCCAAACCATTGTAAATAGATGACTTTTTTAAGTTGCAGATTCTTAAGGTTTGAAAATAGATGATATAGTTAAAAGTCGGATTCTACAGCATTGTAAATAGATGACTTTGTTCAAGTGGCCGATTCTTTAAGTTTGAAAATAGATGATATCGTTTAAAGTCGGATTCTAAAGCATTGTAAATAGATGACTTTGTTCAAGATGCGGATTCTTAAGGTTTGAAAATAGATGATATCGTTGAAGATCGGATTCCAAACCATTGTAAATAGCTGACTTTGTTAAGTTGCGGATTCTTAAGGTTTGAAAATAGATGATATCGTTTAAAGTCGGATTCTAAAGCATTGTAAATAAATGACTTTGTTCAAGTTGCGGACTCTGATAGTTTGAAAATAGATGATATCGTTTAAAGTCGGATTCTAAAGCATTGTAAATAGATGACTTGGTTCAAGTTGCGGATTCTTAAGGTTTGAAAATAGATTATATCGTTTAAAGTCGGATTCTAAAGCATTGTAAATAGATGACTTTGTTCAAGTTGCGGATTCTTAAGGTTTGAAAATAGATGATATCGTTTAAAATCGGATTCTAAAGCATTGTAAATAGATGACTTTGTTCAAGTTGCCGATTCTTAAGGTTTGAAAATAGATGATATCGTTTAAAGTCGGATTCTAAAGCATTGTCAATAGATGACTTTGTTCAAGTTGCCGATTCTTAAGGTTTGAAAATAGATGATATCGTTTAAAGTCGGATTCTAAAGTATTGTAAATAGATGACTTTGTTCAAGTGTCGAATTCTTAAGGTTTGAAAATTAATGATATCGTTTAAAGTCGGATTCTAAAGCATTGTAAATAGATGACTTTGTTCAAGTTGCGGATTCGTAAGGTTTGAAAATAGATGATATCGTTTAAAGTCGCATGCTAAAGCATTGTAAATAGATGATTTTGTTCAAGTTGCGGATTCTTAAGGTTTGCAAATAGATGATATCGTTTAAGATCGGATTCTAAAGCATTGTAAATAAATGACTTTGTTCAAGTTGCGGACTCTGATAGTTTGAAAATAGATGATATCGTTTAAAGTCGGATTCTAAAGCATTGTAAATAGATGACTTTGTTCAAGTTGCGGATTCTTAAGGTTTGAAAATAGATTATATCGTTTAAAGTCGGATTCTAAAGCATTGTAAATAGATAACTTTGTTCAAGTTGCGGATTCTTAAGGTTTGAAAATAGATGATATCGTTTAAAATCGGATTCTAAAGCATTGTAAATAGATGACTTTGTTCAAGTTGCGGATTCTTAAGGTTTGAAAATAGATGATATCGTTTAAAGTCGGATTCTAAAGCATTGTCAATATATGACTTTGTTCAAGTTGCCGATTCTTAAGGTTTGAAAATAGATGATATCGTTTAAAGTCGGATTCTAAAGTATTGTAAATAGATGACTTTGTTCAAGTGTCGAATTCTTAAGGTTTGATAATTAATGATATCGTTTAAAGTCGGATTCTAAAGCATCGTAAATAGATGACTTTGTTCAAGTTGCGAATTCTTAAGGTTTGAAAATAGATGATATCGTTTAAAGTCGCATTCTAAAGCATTGTAAATAGATGATTTTGTTCAAGTTGCGGATTCTTAAGGTTTGCAAATAGATGATATCGTTTAAGATCGGATTCCAAACCATTGTAAATAGATGACTTTTTTAAGTTGCAGATTCTTAAGGTTTGAAAATAGATGATATAGTTTAAAGTCGGATTCTACAGCATTGTAAATAGATGACTTTGTTCAAGTTGCGGATTCTTAAGGTTTGAAAATAGAAGATAATGTTTAAAGTAGGATTCAAAAGCATTGTAAATAGATGACTTCGTTCAAGTTGCGGATTCTTAAGGTTTGAAAATAGATGATATCGTTTAAAGTCGGATTCTACAGCATTGTAAATAGATGACTTTGTTCAAGTGGCCGATACTTTAGGTTTGAAAATAGATGATATCGTTTGAAGTCGGATTCTAAAGCATTGTAAATAGATGACTTTGTTCAAGTTGCCGATTCTTAAGCTTTTAAAATAGATTATATCGTTCAAAGTCGGAGTCCAAAGTATTGTAAATAGATGACTTTGTTCAAGTGTCGAATTCTTAAGGTTTGAAAATTAATGATATCGTTTAAAGTCGGATTCTAAAGCATTGTAAATAGATGACTTTGTTCAAGTTGCGGATTCTTAAGGTTTGAAAATAGATGATATCGTTTAAAGTCGCATTCTAAAGCATTGTAAATAGATGATTTTGTTCAAGTTGCGGATTCTTAAGGTTTGCAAATAGATGATATCGTTTAAGATCGGATTCCAAACCATTGTAAATAGATGACTTTTTTAAGTTGCAGATTCTTAAGGTTTGAAAATAGATGATATAGTTTAAAGTCGGATTCTACAGCATTGTAAATAGATGACTTTGTTCAAGTGGCCGATTCTTTAAGTTTGAAAATAGATGATATCGTTTAAAGTCGGATTCTAAAGCATTGTAAATAGATGACTTTGTTCAAGATGCGGATTCTTAAGGTTTGAAAATAGATGATATCGTTGAAGATCGGATTCCAAACCATTGTAAATAGCTGACTTTGTTAAGTTGCGGATTCTTAAGGTTTGAAAATAGATGATATCGTTTAAAGTCGGATTCTAAAGCATTGTAAATAGATGACTTTGTTCAAGTTGCGGATTCTTAAGGTTTGAAAATAGATTATATCGTTTAAAGTCGGATTCTAAAGCATTGTAAATAAATGACTTTGTTCAAGTTGCGGACTCTGATAGTTTGAAAATAGATGATATACTTTAAAGTCGGATTCTAAAGCATTGTAAATAGATGACTTTGTTCAAGTTGCGGATTCTTAAGGTTTGAAAATAGATTATATCGTTTAAAGTCGGATTCTAAAGCATTGTAAATAGATGACTTTGTTCAAGTTGCGGATTCTTAAAGTTTGAAAATAGATGATATCGTTTAAAGTCGCATTCTAAAGCATTGTAAATAGATGATTTTGTTCAAGTTGCGGATTCTTAAGGTTTGCAAATAGATGATATCGTTTAAGATCGGATTCCAAACCATTGTAAATAGATGACTTTTTTAAGTTGCAGATTCTTAAGGTTTGAAAATAGATGATATAGTTTAAAGTCGGATTCTACAGCATTGTAAATAGATGACTTTGTTCAAGTGGCCGATTCTTTAAGTTTGAACATAGATGATATCGTTTAAAGTCGGATTCTAAAGCATTGTAAATAGATGACTTTGTTCAAGATGCGGATTCTTAAGGTTTGAAAATAGATGATATCGTTGAAGATCGGATTCCAAACCATTGTAAATAGCTGACTTTGTTAAGTTGCGGATTCTTAAGGTTTGAAAATAGATGATATCGTTTAAAGTCGGATTCTAAAGCATTGTAAATAGATGACTTTGTTCAAGTTGCGGATTCTTAAGGTTTGAAAAGTGGCCGATAATTTAGGTTTGAAAATAGATAATATTGTTTAAAGTACAATTCTAAAGCATTGTAAGTAGATGACTTTATTACAGTTGCGGATTCTTTAGGCTTGAAAATAGATGATATCGTTTAAAGTCGGATTCTAAAGTATTGTAAATAGATGACTTTGTTCAAGTTGCGGATTCTTAAGGTTTGAAAATAGATGATATCGTTTAAAGTCGGATTCTGAAGCATTGTAAATAGAGGACTTTGTTCAAGTTGCGGATTCTTAAGGTTTGAAAATAGATGATATCGTTTAAAGTCGGATGCTAGAGCATTGTAAATAGATGACTTTGTTCACGTTGCGGATTCTTAAGGTTTGAAAATAGATGATATCGTTTAAAGTCGGATTCTAAAGCATTGTAAATAGATGACATTGTTAAAGTTGCGAACTGTGAAGGTTTGAAAATGAATTATATCGTTTAATATCGGATCGCAAACCATTGTAAAGAGATGACTTTGTTAAGTTGCGAATTCTTAAGGTTTGAAAATAGATGATATCGTTTAAAGTCGGATTCTACAGCATTGTAAATAGATGACTTTGTTCAAGTGGCCGATACTTTAGGTTGAAAATAGATGATATCGTTTGAAGTCGGATTCTAAAGCATTGTAAATAGATGACTTTGTTCAAGTTGCCGATTCTTAAGCTTTTAAAATAGATTATATCGTTCAAAGTCGGAGTCCAAAGTATTGTAAATAGATGACTTTGTTCAAGTGTCGAATTCTTAAGGTTTGAAAATTAATGATATCGTTTAAAGTCGGATTCTAAAGCATTGTAAATAGATGACTTTGTTCAAGTTGCGGATTCTTAAGGTTTGAAAATAGATGATATCGTTTAAAGTCGCATTCTAAAGCATTGTAAATAGATGATTTTGTTCAAGTTGCGGATTCTTAAGGTTTGCAAATAGATGATATCGTTTAAGATCGGATTCCAAACCATTGTAAATAGATGACTTTTTTAAGTTGCAGATTCTTAAGGTTTGAAAATAGATGATATAGTTTAAAGTCGGATTCTACAGCATTGTAAATAGATGACTTTGTTCAAGTGGCCGATTCTTTAAGTTTGAAAATAGATGATATCGTTTAAAGTCGGATTCTAAAGCATTGTAAATAGATGACTTTGTTCAAGATGCGGATTCTTAAGGTTTGAAAATAGATGATATCGTTGAAGATCGGATTCCAAACCATTGTAAATAGCTGACTTTGTTAAGTTGCGGATTCTTAAGGTTTGAAAATAGATGATATCGTTTAAAGTCGGATTCTAAAGCATTGTAAATAGATGACTTTGTTCAAGTTGCGGATTCTTAAGGTTTGAAAATAGATTATATCGTTTAAAGTCGGATTCTAAAGCATTGTAAATAAATGACTTTGTTCAAGTTGCGGACTCTGATAGTTTGAAAATAGATGATATCGTTTAAAGTCGGATTCTAAAGCATTGTAAATAGATGACTTTGTTCAAGTTGCGGATTCTTAAGGTTTGAAAATAGATTATATCGTTTAAAGTCGGATTCTAAAGCATTGTAAATAGATGACTTTGTTCAAGTTGCGGATTCTTAAAGTTTGAAAATAGATGATATCGTTTAAAGTCGCATTCTAAAGCATTGTAAATAGATGATTTTGTTCAAGTTGCGGATTCTTAAGGTTTGCAAATAGATGATATCGTTTAAGATCGGATTCCAAACCATTGTAAATAGATGACTTTTTTAAGTTGCAGATTCTTAAGGTTTGAAAATAGATGATATAGTTTAAAGTCGGATTCTACAGCATTGTAAATAGATGACTTTGTTCAAGTGGCCGATTCTTTAAGTTTGAAAATAGATGATATCGTTTAAAGTCGGATTCTAAAGCATTGTAAATAGATGACTTTGTTCAAGATGCGGATTCTTAAGGTTTGAAAATAGATGATATCGTTGAAGATCGGATTCCAAACCATTGTAAATAGCTGACTTTGTTAAGTTGCGGATTCTTAAGGTTTGAAAATAGATGATATCGTTTAAAGTCGGATTCTAAAGCATTGTAAATAGATGACTTTGTTCAAGTTGCGGATTCTTAAGGTTTGAAAAGTGGCCGATACTTTAGGTTTGAAAATAGATGATATTGTTTAAAGTACAATTCTAAAGCATTGTAAGTAGATGACTTTATTACAGTTGCGGATTCTTAAGGTTTGAAAATAGATTATATCGTTTAAAGTCGGATGCTAGAGCATTGTAAATAGATGACTTTGTTCAAGTTGCGGATTCTTAAGGTTTGAAAATAGATGATATCGTTTAAAGTCGGATTCTAAAGCATTGTAAATAGATGACATTGTTAAAGTTGCGAACTGTGAAGGTTTGAAAATAAATTATATCGTTTAATATCGGATTGCAAACCATTGTAAAGAGATGACTTTGTTAAGTTGCGAATTCTTAAGGGTTGAAAATAGATGATATCGTTCAAAGTCGGACTCTACAGCATTGTAAATAGATGACTTTGTTCAAGTGGCCGATTCTTAAGGTTTGAAAATAGATGATATCGTTTAAAGGCGGATTCTAAAGCATTGTAAATAGATGACTTTGTTCAAGTTGCGGATTCTTAAGGTTTGAAAATAGATGATATCGTTTAAAGTCGGATTCTAAAGTATTGTAAATAGATGACTTTGTTCAAGTGTCGGATTCTTTAGGTTTGAAAATAGATGATATCGTTTAAAGTCGGATTCTAAAGCATTGTAAATAGATGACTTTGTTCAAGTTGCGGATTCTTAAGGTTTGAAAATAGATGATATCGTTTAAAGTCGGATTCTAAAGCATTGTAAATAGAGGACTTTGTTCAAGTTGCGAGTTCTTAAGGTTTAAAACTAGATGATATCGTTTAATGTCGGATACTAAAGCATTGTAAATAGATTACTATGTTCAAGTTACGTATTCTTAAGGTTTGAAAATAGATGATATCATTTAAAGTCGGATTATACAGCATTTGTTCAAGTTGCGGATTTTTTAAGGTTTGAAAATAGATGATATCGTTTAAAGTCGGATTCTAAAGTATTGTAAATAGATGACTTTGTTCAAGTTGCCGATTCTTAAGCTTTGAAAATAGTTTATATCGTTTAAAGTCGGATTCTAAAGCATTGTAAATAGATGACTTTGTTCAAGTTGCCGATTCTTAAGGTTTTAAAATAGATGATATCGTTTCAAGTCGGATTCTAAAGCATTTCAAATCAATGACTTGTTCAAGTCGCCGATTCTCAAGCTTTGAAAATAGATGATATCGTTTAAAGTCGGATTCTAAAGCACTGGAAATAGATGACTTTGTTCAAGTTGCCGATTCTTAAAGTTTGAAAATAGATGATATCGTTTAAAGTTCGATTCTAAAGCATTGTAAATAGATTACTTTGTACAAGTTGCCGATTCTTAAGAATTGAAAATAGATGATATCGTTTAAAGTCGGATTCTAAAGCATTGTAAATAGATGACTTTGTTCAAGTTGCCGATTCTTAAGGATTGAAAATAGATGATATCGGTTAAAGTCGTATTCTAAAGCATTGTAAATAGATGACTTTGTTCAAGTTGCGGATTCTTAAGGTTTGAAAATTGATGATATCGTTTAAAGTCTGGTTCTAAAGCATTGTAAATAGATAACTGTGTTCAAGTTGCGGATTCTTAAGGTTTGAAAATAGATGATATCGTTTAAGATCGGATTCCAAACAATTGTAAATAGATGACTTTGTTCAAGTTGCGGATTCTTAAGGTTTGAAAATAGATGATATCGTTTAAAGTCGGATTCTACAGCATTGTAAATAGGTGACTTTGTTCAAGTGGCCGATACTTAAGGTTTGAAAATAGATGATATCGTTTAAAGTCGGATTCTAAAGCATTGTAAATAGATGACTTTGTTCAAGTTGCCGATACTTAAGGATTAAAAATAGATGATATCGGTTAAAGTCGGATTCTAAAGCATTGTAAATAGATGACATGGTTCACGTTGCGGACTCTGATAGTTTGAAAATAGATTATATCGTTAAAAGTCGGATTCTAAAGCATTGTTAATAGATCACTTTGTTCAAGTTGCGGATTCTTAAGGTTTGAAAATAGATGATATTGTTTTAAGTCGGATTCTAAAGCATTGTAAATAGATGACTTTGTTCAAGTTGCGGATTCTTTAGGTTTGAAAATTGATGATATCGTTTAATATCGGATTCTAAGCATTGTAAATAGATGACTGTGTTCAAGTTGCGGATTCTTAAGGTTTGAGAATAGATCATATCGTTTAAGATCGGATTACAAACCATTGTAAATAGATGACTTTGTTAAGTTGCGGATTCTTAAGGTTTGAAAATAGATGATATCGTTTAAAGTCGGATTCTACAGCATGTTAAATAGATGACTTTGTTCAAGTGGCCGATACTTTAGGTTTGAAAATAGCTGATATTGTTTATAGTCGGATTCTAAAGCATTGTAAATAGATGACTTTGTTCAAGTTGCGAATGCTTGATGTTTGAAAATAGATGACATAATTTAAAGACGGATTCTAAAGCATTGTAAATAGATGACTTTGTTCAAGTTGCGGATTCTTAAGGTTTGAAAATAGATGATATCGTTTAAAGTCGGATTCTACAGCATTGTAAATAGATGACTTTGTTCAAGTGGCCGATACTTTAGGTTTGAAAAAAGATGATATCGTTTAAAGTCGCATTCTAAAGCATTGTAAATAGATGACTTTGTTCAAGTTGCGAACTCTTAAGGTTTGAAAATAGATGATATCGTTTTAAGTCGGATTCTAAAGCATTGTAAATAGATGACTTTGTTCAAGTTGCGGATTCTAAAGGTTTGAAAATAGATGATATCGGTTAAAGTCGGATTCTAAAGTATTGTAAATAGATGACTTTGTTCAAGTTGCGGATTCTTAAGGTTTGAAAATAGATGATATCGTTTAAAGTCGGATTCTAAAGCATTGTAAATAGATGACTATGTTCAAGTTGCGGATTCTTAAGGTTTGAAAATAGATTATATCGTTTAAAGTCGGATTCTAAAGCATTGTAAATAGATTACTTTGTTCAAGTTGCGGATTCTTAAGGTTTGAAAATAGATGATATCGTTTAAAATCGGATTCTAAAGCATTGTAAATAGATGACTTTGTTCAAGTTGCGGATTCTTAAGGTTTGAAAATAGATTATATCGTTTAAAGTCGGATTCTAAAGCATTGTAAATAGATGACTTTGTTCAAGTTGCGGATTCTTAAGGTTTGAAAATAGATGATATCGTTTAAAATCGGATTCTAAAGCATTGTAAATAGATGACTTTGTTCAAGTTGCGGATTCTTAAGGTTTGAAAATAGATGATATCGTTTAAAGTCGGATTCTAAAGCATTGTCAATAGATGACTTTGTTCAAGTTGCCGATTCTAAAGGTTTGAAAATAGATGATATCGTTTAAAGTCGGATTCTAAAGTATTGTAAATAGATGACTTTGTTCAAGTGTCGAATTCTTAAGGTTTGAAAATTAATGATATCGTTTAAAGTCGGATTCTAAAGCATTGTAAATAGATGACTTTGTTCAAGTTGCGGATTCTTAAGGTTTGAAAATAGATGATATCGTTTAAAGTCGCATTCTAAAGCATTGTAAATAGATGATTTTGTTCAAGTTGCGGATTCTTAAGGTTTGCAAATAGATGATATCGTTTAAGATCGGATTCCAAACCATTGTAAATAGATGACTTTGTTAAGTTGCAGATTCTTAAGGTTTGAAAATAGATGATATAGTTTAAAGTCGGATTCTACAGCATTGTAAATAGATTACTTTGGTCAAGTGGCCGATTCTTTATGTTTGAAAATAGATGATATCGTTTAAAGTCGGATTCTAAAGCATTGTAAATAGATGACTTTGTTCAAGATGCGGATTCTTAAGGTTTGAAAATAGATGATATCGTTGAAGATCGGATTCCCAACCATTGTAAATAGCTGACTTTGTTAAGTTGCGGATTCTTAAGGTTTGAAAATAGATGATATCGTTTAAAGCCGGATTCTACAGCATTGTAAATAGATGACTTTGTTCAAGTGGCCGATACTTTAGGTTTGAAAATAGATGATATTGTTTAAAGTACAATTCTAAAGCATTGTAAGTAGATGACTTTATTCCAGTTGCGGATTCTTTAGGCTGGAAAATAGATGATATTGTTTAAAGTCGCATTCTAAAGCATTGTAAATAGATGAAATTGTTCAAGTTGCGGATTCTTAAGGTTTGAAAATAGATTATATCGTTTAAAGTCGGATTCTAAAGCATTGTAAATAGATGATGTTGTTCAAGTTGCGGATTCTAAAGGTTTGAAAATAGATGATATCGTTTAAAGTCGGATTCTAAAGTATTGTAAATAGATGACTTTGTTCAAGTTGCGGATTCTTTAGGTTTGAAAATAGATGATATCGTTTAAAGTCGGATTCTGAAGCATTGTAAATAGATGACTTTGTTCAAGTTGCGGATTCTTAAGGTTTGAAAATAGATGATATCGTTTAAAGTCGGATTCTAGAGCATTGTAAATAGATGACTTTGTTCAAGTTGCGGATTCTTAAGGTTTGAAAATAGATGATATCGTTTAAAGTCGGATTCAAAAGCATTGTAAATAGATGACATTGTTAAAGTTGCGAACTGTGAAGGTTTGAAAATGAATTATATCGTTTAATATCGGATTGCAAACCATTGTAAAGAGATGATTTTGTTAAGTTGCGAATTCTTAAGGGTTGTAAATAGATGATATCGTTCAAAGTCGGACTCTACAGCATTGTAAATAGATGACTTTGTTCAAGTGGCCGATTCTTAAGGTTTGAAAATAGATGATATCGTTTAAAGGCGGATTCTAAAGCATTGTAAATAGATGACTTTGTTCAAGTTGCGGATTCTGAGGGGTTAAAAATAGATAATATCGTTTAAAGTCGGATTCTAAAGCATTGTAAATAGATGACTTTGTACAAGTGGCGGACTAAAATAGATGATATCGTTTAAGTCGGATTCTAAAGCATTGTAAATAGATGACTTTGTTCAAGTTGCGGATACTTTATGTTTGAAAATAGATGATATCGTTTAAAGTCGGATTCTAAAGCATTGTAAATAGATGACTTTGTTCCAGTTCCGGATTCTTAAAGTTTGAAAATAGATGATATCGTTTCAAGTCGGATTCTAAGGCATTGTAAATAGATGACTTTGTTAAAGTTGCGGATCCTTCAGGTTTGAAAATAGATGATATCGTTTAAAGTCGGATTCTAAAGCATTGTAAATAGATGACTTTGTTAAAGTTGCGGACTCTTAAGGTTTGAAAATAGATAATATCGTTTAAAATCGGATTCTAAAGCATTGTAAATAGATGACTTTGTTCAAGTTCCGGATTCTTAAGGGTTGAAAATAGATGATATCGTTTAAAGTCGGATTCTAAAGCATTGTAAATAGATGACTTTGTTCAAGTTGCGGCTTCTTAAGGTTTTAAAATAGATGATATCGTTTATAGTCGGATTCTAAAGCATTGTAAATAGATGACTTTGTTCAAGTTGCGGATTCTTAACGTTTGAAAATAGATGATATCGTTTAAAGTCGGATTCTAAAGCATTGTAAGTAGATGACTTTGTTAACGTTGCCGATTCTTGATGTTTGAAAATAGATGATATCGTTTAAAGTCGGATTCTAAAGCATTGTAAATAGATGACTTTGTTCAAGTTGCAGATACTTAATGTTTGAAAATAGATGATATCGTTTAAAGTCGGATTCTAAAGCATTGTAAATAGATGACTTTGTTCAAGTTGATGTTTCTCAAGGTTTTAAAATAGATGATATCGGTTTAAGTCGGATACTAAAGCATTGTAAATAGATGACTTTGTTCAAGTTGCCGATTCTTAAAGTTTTAAAATAGATGATATCGTTTAAAGTCGGATTCTAAAGCATAGTAAATAGATGACTTTGTTCAAGTTGCGGATTCTTAAGGTTGTAAAATAGATGATATCGGTTAAAGCCGGTTCTAACGCATTGTAAATAGATGACTTTGTTTAAGTTGCGGATTCTTAATGTTTAAAAATAGATGATAAGGTTTAAAGTCGGATTCTAAAGCATTGTAAATAGATGACTTTGTTCAACTGGCGGACTAAAACAGATGATATTGTTTAAAGTACGATTCTAAAGCATTGGAAGAAGATGACTTTATTACAGTTGCGGATTGTTAAAGTTTGAACATAGATAATAATGTTTACAGTCGCATTCTAAAGTATTGTAAATAGATAACTTTGTTCAAGTTGCGAGTTCTTAAGGTTTGAAAATAGATGATATTGTTTAAAGTCAGATTCTAAAGCATTGTAAATAGATTACTTTGTTCAAGTTGCGGATTCTTAAGGTTTGAAAATAGATGATATTGTTTAAAGTCAGATTCTAATGCATTGTAAATAGATGACTTTGTTCAAGGTGCGCATTTTTAATGTTTAAAAATACATGATATCGTTTAAAGTCGGATTCTAAAGCATTGTAAATAGATGACTGTGTTCAAGTTGCGGATTCTTTAGGTTTGAAAATAGATGATATCGGTTAACGTTGGATTCTAAAGCATTGTAAATAGCTGACTTTGTTCAAGTTGCGGTTTCTGAATGTTTGAAAATAGATGATATAGTTTCAAGTCGGATTCTAAAGCATTGTAAATAGATGACTTTGTTCAAGTGGCGGACTACAATAGATGATATTGTTTGAAGTACGATTCTAAAGCATTGTAAGTAGATGACTTTATTACAGTTGCGGATTCTTTAGGTTTGAAAATAGATGATAATGTTGAAAGTCGCATTCTAAAGCATTGTAAATAGATGACATTGTTCAAGTTGCGGATTCTTAAGGTTTGAAAATAGATGATATCGTTTAAGATCGGATTCCAAACCATTGTAAATTGATGACTTTGTTAAGTTGCAGATTCTTAAGGTTTGAAAATAGATGATATAGTTTAAAGTCGGATTCTAAAGCATTGTAAATAGATGACTTTGTTCAAGTTGCCGATTCTTAAGGATTGAAAATAGATGATATCGGTACAAGTCGGATTCTAAAGCATTGTAAATAGATGACTTTGTTCAAGTTGCGGACTCTGATAGTTTGAAAATAGATGATATCGTTTAAAGTCGGATTCTAAAGCATTGTAAATAGATGACTTTGTTCAAGTTGCGGATTCTTAAGGTTTGAAAATAGATGATATTGTTTAAAGTCGCATTGTAAAGCATTGTAAATAGATGACTTTGTTCAAGTTGCGGATTCTTAAGGTTTAGAAAATAGATGATATCGTTAAAAGTCGGATTCTAAAGCATTGTAAATAGATGACTTTGTTCAAGTTGCGGATTCTTAAGGTTTGAAAATAGATGATATCGTTTAAAGTCGGATTCTAAAGCATTGTAAATAGATGACTTTGTTCAAGTTGCGGATTCTTTAGGTTTGAAAATAGATGAGATCGTTTAAAGTCGGATTCTAAAGCATTGTAAATAGAGGACTTTGTTCAAGTTGCGGATTCTTAAGGTTTGAAAATAGATGATATCGTTTAAAGTCGGATTCTAAAGTATTGTAAATAGATGACTTTGTTCAAGTTGCGGATCTTTAAGGTTTGAAAATAGATGATATCGTTTAAAGTCGGATTCTAAAGCATTGTAAATAGATGACTTTGTTCAAGTTGCGGATTCTTAAGGTTTGAAAATAGATTATATCGTTTAAAGTCGGATTCTAAAGCATTGTAAATAAATGACTTTGTTCAAGTTGCGGATTCTTAAGGTTTGAAAATAGATGATATCGTTTAAAATCGGATTCTAAAGCATTGTAAATAGATGACTTTGTTCAAGTTGCGGATTCTTAAGGTTTGAAAATAGATGATATCGTTTTAAGTCGGATTCTAAAGCATTGTAAATGGATGACTTTGTTTAAGTTGCGAGTTCTTAAGGTTTGAAAATAGATGATATCGTTTAAAGTCGGATTCTAAAGTATTGTAAATAGATGACTTTGTTCAAGTGTCAGATTCTTAAGGTTTGAAAATAGATGATATCGTTTTAAGTCGGATTCTAAAGCATTGTAAATAGATGACTTTGTTCGTGTTGCGGATTCTTAAGGTTTGAAAATAGATGATATCGTTTAAAGTCGGATTCTAAAGCATTGTAAATAGATGACTGTGTTCAAGTAGCGGATTCTTAAAGTTTGCAAATAGATGTTATCGTTTAAGATCGGATTCCAAACCATTGTAAATTGATAACTTTGTTAAGTTGCAGATTCTTAAGTTTTGAAAATAGATGATATAGTTTAAAGTCGGATTCAAAAGCATTGTAAATAGATGACTTTGTTCAAGTTGCCGATTCTTAAGGATTGAAAATAGATGATATCGGTACAAGTCGGATTCTAAAGCATTGTAAATAGATGACTTTGTTCAAGTTGCGGACTCTGATAGTTTGAAAATAGATGATATCGTTTAAAGTCGGATTCTAAAGCATTGTAAATAGATGACTTTGTTCAAGTTGCGGAGTCTTAAGGTTTGAAAACAGATGATATTGTTTAAAGTCGCATTCTAAAGCATTGTAAATAGATGACTTTGTTCAAGTTGCGGAGTCTTAAGGTTTGAAAACAGATGATATTGTTTAAAGTCGCATTCTAAAGCATTGTAAATAGATGATTTTGTTCAAGTTGCAGATTCTAAAAGTCTTGAAAATAGATGATATCGTTTAAAGTCGGATTCTAAAGTATTGTAAATAGATGACTTTGTTCAAGTGTCGGATTCTTAAGGTTTGAAAATAGATGATATCGTTTAAAGTCGGATTCTAAAGCATTGTAAATAGAGGACTTTGTTCAAGTTGCAGATTCTTAAGGTTTGAAAATAGATGATATCGTTTAAAGTCGGATTCTAAAGTATTGTAAATAGATGACTTTGTTCAAGTGTCGGATTCTTAAAGTTTGAAAAAAGGTGATATCGTTTAAAGTCGGATTCTAAAGCATTGTAAATAGATGACTTTGTTCAAGTTGCTGATTCTTAAGGTTTGAAAATAGATGATATCGTTTAATGTCGGATACTAAAGAATTGTAAATAGGTGACTTTGTTCAAGTTTCCGATTCTTAAGCTTTGAAAATAGATGATATCGTTTAAAGTCGGATTCCAAAGCATTGTAAATAGATAACTTTGTTCAAGTTGCGGATTCTTAAAGTTTGAAAATAGATGATATCATTTAAAGTCGGATTATAAAGCTGTGTAAATAGATGACTTTGTTCAAGTTGCGGATTTTTTAGGTTTGAACATAGATTATATCGCTTAAAGTCGGATTCCAAAGCATTGTAAATAGATGACTTTGTTCAAGTTGCGGATTCTTGATGTTTGAAAATAGATGACATAGTTTAAAGTCGCATTCTAAAGCATTGTAAATAGATGACTTTGTTCAAGTTGCGGATTCTTAAGGTTTGAAAATAGATGATATCGTTTAAAGTCGGATTCTGAAGCATTGTAAATAGATTACTTTGTTCAAGTGGCGGACTCTTAAGGTTTGAAAATAGATGATATTGTCTAAAGTACGATTCTAAAGCATTGTAAGTAGATGACTTTATTACAGTTGCGGATTCTTAAGGCATGAAAATAGATGATATTGTTTAAAGTTGCTTTCTAAAGCATTGTAAATAGATGACTTTGTTCAAGTTACTGATTCTTAATGTTTGAAAATAGATGATATCGTTTAAAGTCGGATTCTAAAGCATTGTAAATAGATGATTTTGTTCAAGTTGCGGATTCTAAAGGTTTGAAAATAGATGATATCGTTTAAAGTCGGATTCTAAAGTATTGTAAATAGATGACTTTGTTCAAGTTGCGGATTCTTAAGGTTTGAAAATAGATGATATCGTTTAAAGTCGGATTCTAAAGCATTGTAAATAGATGACTTTGTTCAAGTTGCAGATTCTTAAGGTTTGAAAATAGATGATATCGTTTAAAGTCGGATTTTAAAGCATTGTAAATAGATGACTTAGTTCAAGTAGCGGATTCTTAAGGTTTGAAAATAGATGATATCGTTTAAAGTCGGATTCTAAAGCATTGTAAATAGATGACTTTGTTCAAGTTGCGGATTCTTAAGGTTTGAAAATAGATGATATCGTTTAAAGTCGGATTCTAAAGTATTGTAAATAGATGACTTTGTTCAAGTGTCGGATTCTTAAGGTTAAAAACTAGATGATATCGTTTAAAGTCGGATTCTAAAGCATTGTAAATAGATGACTTTGTTCAAGTTGCGGATTCTTAAGGTTTGAAAATAGATGATATCGTTTAATGTAGGATACTAAAGCATTGTAAATAGATGACTTTGTTCAAGTTGCCGATTCTTAAGCTTTGAAAATAGATGATATCGTTTAAAGTCAGATTCCAAACCATTGTAAATAGATGACTTTGTTCAAGTTGCGGATTCTTAAGGTTTGAAAATAGATGATATCATTTAAAGTCGGATTATAAAGCTGTGTAAATAGATGACTTTGTTCAAGTTGCGGATTTTTTAGGTTTGAACATAGATTATATCGCTTGAAGTCGGATTCCAAAGCATTGTAAATAGATGACTTGTTCATTTTGCGGATATTTTAGGTTTGAAAATAGATGATATCGTTTAATGTCGGATACTAAAGCATTGTAAATAGATGACTTTGTTCAAGTTGCCGATTCTAAAGCTTTGAAAATAGATGATATCGTTTAAAGTCGGATTCCAAAGAGTTGTAAATAGATTATTTTGTTCAAGTTGCAGACTCTTAAGGTTTTAAAATAGATGATATCGGTTAAAGTCGGATTCTAAAGCATTGTAAATAGATGACTTGTTCAAGTCGCCGATTCTCAAGCTTTGAAAATAGATTATATCGTTTAAAGTGGGATTCTAAAGCACTGTAAATAGATGACTTTGTTCAAGTTGCCGATTCTTAAGGGGGGGAAAATAGATGATATCGTTAAAAGTTCGATTCTAAAGCATTGTAAATAGATGACTTTGTTCAAGTTGCCGATTCTTAAGCTTTGAAAATAGATGATATCGTTTAAAGTCGGATTCTAAAGCATTGTAAATAGATGACTTTGTTCAAGTTGCGGATTCTTAAGCTTTGAAAATAGATGATATCGTTTAAAATCGGATTCTAAAGCATTGTAAATAGATGACTTTGTTCAAGTTGCGGATTCTGATAGTCTGAAAATAGATGATATCGTTTAAAGTCGGATTCTAAAGCATTGTAAATGGATGACTTTGTTTAAGTTGCGAGTTCTTAAGGTTTGAAAATAGATGATATCGTTTAAAGTCGGATTCTAAAGTATTGTAAATAGATGACTTTGTTCAAGTGTCGGATTCTTAAGGATTTAAAATAGATGATATCGTTTTAAGTCGGATTCTAAAGCATTGTAAATAGATGACTTTGTTCAAGTTGCGGATTCTTAAGGTTTGAAAATAGATGATATCGTTTAAAGTCGGATTCTAAAGCATTGTAAATAGATGACTGTGTTCAAGTTGCGGATTCTTTAGGTTTGCAAATAGATGATATCGTTTAAGATCGGATTCCAAACCATTGTAAATTGATGACTTTGTTAAGTTGCAGATTCTTAAGGTTTGAAAATAGATGATATAGTTTAAAGTCGGATTCTAAAGCATTGTAAATAGATGACTTTGTTCAAGTTGCTGATTCTTAAGGATTGAAAATAGATGATATCGGTACAAGTCGGATTCTAAAGCATTGTAAATAGATGACTTTGTTCAAGTTGCGGACTCTGATAGTTTGAAAATAGATTATATCGTTTAAAGTCGGATTCTAAAGCATTGTAAATAGATGACTTTGTTCAAGTTGCGGATTCTTAAGGTTTGAAAATAGATAATATTGTTTAAAGTCGCATTGTAAAGCATTGTAAATAGATGACTTTGTTCAAGTTGCGGATTCTTAAGGTTTGAAAATAGATGATATCGTTAAAAGTCGGATTCTAAAGCATTGTAAATAGATGACTTTGTTCAAGTTGCGGATTCTTAAGGTTTGAAAATAGATGATATCGTTTAAAGTCGGATTCTAAAGTATTGTAAATAGATGACTTTGTTCAAGTTGCGGATTCTTAAGGTATTAAAATAGATGATATCGTTTAAAGTCGGATTCTAAAGCATTGTAAATAGATGACTTTGTTCAAGTTGCGGATTCTTAAGGTTTGAAAATAGAGTATATCGTTTAAAGTCGGATTCTAAAGCATTGTAAATAGATGACTTTGTTCAAGTTGCGGATTCTTAAGGTTTGAAAATAGATGATATCGTTTAAAGTCGGATTCTAAAGCATTGTAAATAGATGACTTTGTTCAAGTTGCCGATTCTTAAGGATTGAAAATAGATGATATCGGTACAAGTCGGATTCTAAAGCATTGTAAATAGATGACTTTGTTCAAGTTGCGGAGTCTTAAGGTTTGAAAATAGATGATATCGTTAAAAGTCGGATTCTAAAGCATTGTAAATAGATGACTTTGTTCAAGTTGCGGATTCTTAAGGTTTGAAAATAGATGATATCGTTTAAAGTCGGATTCTAAAGTATTGTAAATAGATGACTTTGTTCAAGTTGCGGATTCTTAAGGTTTGAAAATAGATGATATCGTTTAAAGTCGGATTCTAAAGCATTGTAAATAGATGACTTTGTTCAAGTTGCGGATTCTTAAGGTTTGAAAATAGATTATATCGTTTAAAGTCGGATTCTAAAGCATTGTAAATAGATGACTTTGTTCAAGTTGCGGATTCTTAAGGTTTGAAAATAGATGATATCGTTTTAAATCGGATTCTAAAGCATTGTAAATAGATGACTTTGTTCAAGTTGCGGATTCTTAAGGTTTGAAAATAGATGATATCGTTTAAAGTCGGATTCTAAAGCATTGTAAATGGATGACTTTGTTTAAGTTGCGAGTTCTTAACGTTTGAAAATAGATGATATCGGTTAAAGTCGGATTCTAAAGCATTGTAAATAGATGACTTGTTCACGTCGCCGATACTCAAGCTTTGAAAATAGATTATATCGTTTAAAGTCGGATTCTAAAGCACTGTAAATAGATGACTGTGTTCAAGTTGCCGATTCTTAAGAGGGGGAAAATAGATGATATCGTTAAAAGTTCGATTCTAAAGCATTGTAAATAGATGACTTTGTTCAAGTTGCCGATTCTTAAGCTTTGAAAATAGATGATATCGTTTAAAGTCGGATTCTAAAGCATTGTAAATAGATGACTTTGTTCAAGTTGCCGATTCTTAAGGATTGAAAATAGATGATATCGGTTAAAGTCGGATTCTAAAGCATTGTAAATAGATGACTTTGTTCAAGTTGCGGACTCTGATAGTTTGAAAATAGATGATATCGTTTAAAGTCGGATTCTAAAGCATTGTAAATAGATGACTTTGTTCAAGTTGCGGATTCTTAAGGTTTGAAAATAGATGATATCGTTTAAAGTCGGATTCTAAAGCATTGTAAATAGATGACTTTGTTCAAGTTGCGGATTCTTAAGGTTTGAAAATAGATGATATCGTTTTAATTCGGATTCTAAAGTATTGTAAATAGTTGACTTTGTTCAAGTGTCGGATTCTCTAGGTTTGAAAAAAGGTGATATCGTTTAAAGTCGGATTCTAAAGCATTGTAAATAGATGACTTTGTTCAAGTTGCTGATTCTTAAGGTTTAAAAATAGATGATAGTGTTTAATGTAGGATACTAAAGCATTGTAAATAGGTGACTTTGTTCAAGTTGCCGATTCTTAAGCTTTGAAAATAGATGATATCGTTTAAAGTCGGATTCCAAAGCATTGTAAATAGATGACTTTGTTCAAGTTGCGGATTCTTAAGGTTTGCAAATAGATGATATCGTTTAAGATCGGATTCCAAACCATTGTAAATAGATTACTTTGTTCAAGTGGCGGACTCTTAAGCTTTGAAAATTGATGATATTGTTTAAAGTACGATTCTAAAGCATTGTAAGTAGATGACTTTATTACAGTTGCGGATTCTTAAGGCTTAAAAATAGATGATATTGTTTAAAGTCGCATTCTAAAGCATTGTAAATAGATGACTTTGTTCAAGTTGCGAATTCTTAAAGTTTGAAAATAGATGATATCGTTTTAAGTCGGATTCTAAAGCATTGTAAATAGATGACTTTGTTCAAGTTGCGGATTCTAAAGGTTTGAAAATAGATGATATCGTTTAAAGTCGGATTCTAAAGCATTGTAAATAGATGACTTTGTTCAAGTTGCGGATTCTCAGGGTTTGAAAATAGATTATATCGTTCAAAGTCGGATTCTAAAGCATTGTAAATAAATGACTTTGTTCAAGTTGCGGACTCTGATAGTTTGAAAATAGATGATATCGTTTAAAGTCGGATTCTAAAGCATTGTAAATAGATGACTTTGTTCAAGTTGCGGATTCTTAAGGTTTGAAAATAGATTATATCGTTTAAAGTCTGTTTCTAAAGCATTGTAAATAGATGACTTTGTTCAAGTTGCGGATTCTTAAGGTTTGAAAATAGATGATATCGTTTAAAATCGGATTCTAAAGCATTGTAAATAGATGACTTTGTTCAAGTTGCGGATTCTTAAGGTTTGAAAATAGATGATATCGTTTCAAGTCGGATTC
The DNA here is from genome assembly GCA_963556195.1 of Sepiola atlantica. Classification (NCBI taxonomy): domain Eukaryota; kingdom Metazoa; phylum Mollusca; class Cephalopoda; order Sepiida; family Sepiolidae; genus Sepiola; species Sepiola atlantica. Next base: position 700,280 of record CAUVYP010000989.1, read on the forward strand.
TAAAGCATTGCGAATAGATGACTTTGTTCAAGTTGCCGATTCTTAAGGTTTGAAAATAGATGATATCGTTTAAAGTCGGATTCTAAAGTATTGTAAATAGATGACTTTGTTCAAGTGTCGAATTCTTAAGGTTTGAAAATTAATGATATCGTTTAAAGTCGGATTCTAAAGCATTGTAAATAGATGACTTTGTTCAAGTTGCGGATTCTTAAGGTTTGAAAATAGATGATATCGTTTAAAGTCGCATTCTAAAGCATTGTAAATAGATGATTTTGTTCAAGTTGCGGATTCTTAAGGTTTGCAAATAGATGATATCGTTTAAAGTCGGATTCTAAAGCATTGTAAATAGATGACTTTGTTCAAGTTGCGGATTCTTAAGGTTTGAAAATAGAAGATAATGTTTACAGTAGGATTCAAAAGCATTGTAAATAGATGACTTCGTTCAAGTTGCGGATTCTTAAGGTTTGAAAATAGATGATATCGTTTAAAGTCGGATTCTACAGCATTGTAAATAGATGACTTTGTTCAAGTGGCCGATACTTTAGGTTTGAAAATAGATGATATCGTTTGAAGTCGGATTCTAAAGCATTGTAAATAGATGACTTTGTTCAAGTTGCCGATTCTTAAGCTTTTAAAATAGATTATATCGTTTAAAGTCAGAGTCCAAAGCATTGTAAATAGATAACTTTGTTCAAGTTGCGGATTTTTAAGGTTTGAAAAAAGATGATATCGCTTAAAGTCGGATTCTTAAGCATTGTAAATAGATGACTTGTTCAAGTTGCCGATTCTTAAGCTTTGAAAATAGATGATATAGTTTAAAGTCGGATTCTAAAGCATTGTAAATAGATGACTTTGTTCAAGTTGCGGATTCTTAAGGTTTGAAAATAGATGATGTCGTTTAAAGTCGGATTCTAAAGTATTGTAAATAGATGACTTTGTTCAAGTGTCGGATTCTTTAGGTTTGAAAATAGATGATATCGTTTAAAGTCGGATTCTAAAGCATTGTAAATAGATGACTTTGTTCAAGTTGCGGATTCTTAAGGTTTGAAAATAGATGATATCGTTTAAAGTCGGATTCTAAAGCATTGAAATAGAGGACTTTGTTCAAGTTGCGAGTTCTTAAGGTTTAAAACTAGATGATATCGTTTAATGTCGGATACTAAAGCATTGTAAATAGATTACTATGTTCAAGTTACGTATTCTTAAGGTTTGAAAATAGATGATATCATTTAAAGTCGGATTATAAAGCATTTGTTCAAGTTGCGGATTTTTTAAGGTTTGAAAATAGATGATATCGTTTAAAGTCGGATTCTAAAGTATTGTTAATAGATGACTTTGTTCAAGTTGCCGATTCTTAAGCTTTGAAAATAGATGATATCGTTTAAAGTCGGATTCTAAAGCATTGTAAATAGATGACTTTGTTCAAGTTGCCGATTCTTAAGGTTTTAAAATAGATGATATAGTTTCAAGTCGGATTCTAAAGCATTTCAAATCAATGACTTGTTCAAGTCGCCGATTCTCAAGCTTTGAAAATAGATGATATCGTTTAAAGTCGGATTCTAAAGCACTGTAAATAGATGACTTTGTTCAAGTTGCCGATTCTTAAAGTTTGAAAATAGATGATATCGTTTAAAGTTCGATTCTAAAGCATTGTAAATAGATGACTTTGTACAAGTTGCCGATTCTTAAGAATTGAAAATAGATGATATCGTTTAAAGTCGGATTCTAAAGCATTGTAAATAGATGACTTTGTTCAAGTTGCCGATTCTTAAGGATTGAAAATAGATGATATCGGTTAAAGTCGTATTCTAAAGCATTGTTAATAGATGACTTTGTTCAAGTTGCGGATTCTTAAGGTTTGAAAATTGATGATATCGTTTAAAGTCGGATTCTAAAGCATTGTAAATAGATAACTGTGTTCAAGTTGCGGATTCTTAAAGTTTGAAAATAGATGATATCGTTTAAGATCGGATTCCAAACAATTGTAAATAGATGACTTTGTTCAAGTTGCGGATTCTTAAGGTTTGAAAATAGATGATATCGTTTAAAGTCGGATTCTACAGCATTGTAAATAGATGACTTTGTTCAAGTGGCCGATACTTAAGGTTTGAAAATAGATGATATCGTTTAAAGTCGGATTCTAAAGCATTGTAAATAGATGACTTTGTTCAAGTTGCCGATACTTAAGGATTAAAAATAGATCATATCGGTTAAAGTCGGATTCTAAAGCATTGTAAATAGATGACATGGTTCACGTTGCGGACTCTGATAGTTTGAAAATAGATTATATCGTTTAAAGTCGGATTCTAAAGCATTGTTAATAGATGACTTTGTTCAAGTTGCGGTTTCTTAAGGTTTGAAAATAGATGATATTGTTTTAAGTCTGATTCTAAAGCATTGTAAATAGATGACTTTGTTCAAGTTGCGGATTCTTAAGGTTTGAAAATTGATGATATCGTTTAAAGTCGGATTCTAAGCATTGTAAATAGATGACTGTGTTCAAGTTGCGGATTCTTAAGGTTTGAGAATAGATCATAACGTTTAAGATCGGATTACAAACCATTGTAAATAGATAACTTTGTTAAGTTGCGGATTCTTAAGGTTTGAAAATAGATGATATCGTTTAAAGTCGGATTCTACAGCATTGTAAATAGATGACTTTGTTCAAGTGGCCGATACTTTAGGTTTGAAAATAGCTGATATCGTTTAAAGTCGGATTCTAAAGCATTGTAAATAGATGACCTTGTTAACGTTGCGGATTCTTAATGTTTGAAAATAGATGATATCGTTTTAAGTCGGATTCTAAAGCATTGTAAATAGATGACTTTGTTCAAGTTGCGGATTCTTAAGGTTTGAAAATAGATGATATCGTTTAAAGTCGGATTCTACAGCATTGTAAATAGATGACTTTGTTCAAGTGGCCGATAGTTTAGGTTTGAAAATAGATGATATCGTTTAAAGTCGCATTCTAAAGCATTGTAAATAGATGACTTTGTTCAAGTTGCGAATTCTTAAGGTTTGAAAATAGATGATATCGTTTTAAGTCGGATTCTAAAGAATTGTAAATAGATGACTTGGTTCAAGTTGCGGATTCTAAAGGTTTGAAAATAGATGATATCGGTTAAAGTCGGATTCTAAAGTATTGTAAATAGATGACTTTGTTCAAGTTGCGGATTCTTAAGGTTTGAAAATAGATGATATCGTTTAAAGTCGGATTCTAAAGCATTGTAAATAGATGACTTTGTTCAAGTTGCGGATTCTTAAGGTTTGAAAATAGATGATATCGTTTAAGATCGGATTCCAAACCATTGTAAATAGATGACTTTGTTAAGTTGCGGATTCTTAAGGTTTGAAAATAGATGATATCGTTTAAAGTCGGATTCTACAGCATTGTAAATAGATGACTTTGTTCAAGTGGCCGATACTTTAGGTTTGAAAATAGATGATATCGTTTATAGTCGGATTCTAAAGCATTGTAAATAGATGACCTTGTTCACGTTGCGGATGCTTGATGTTTGAAAATAAATGACATAGTTTAAAGTCGGATTCTAAAGCATTGTAAATAGATGACTTTGTTCAAGTTGCGGATTCTTAAGGTTTGAAAATAGATGATATCGTTTAAAGTCGGATTCTAAAGCATTGTAAATAGATGACTTTGTTCAAGTGGCAGATTCTTAAGGTTTGAAAATAGATGATATCGTTTAAAGTACGATTCTAAAGCATTGTAAGTAGATGACTTTATTAAAGTTGCGGATTCTTAAGGTATTAAAATAGATGACATTGTTTAAAGTCGCATTCTAAAGCATTGTAAATAGATGACTTTGTTCAAGTTGCGGATTCTTAAGGTTTGAATATAGATGATATCGGTTTAAGTCGGAGTATAAAGCATTGTAAATAGATAACTTTGTTTAAGTTGCGGATTCTTAAGGTTTGAAAATAGATGATATCGTTTAAAGTCTGATTCTAACGCATTGTAAATAGATGACTTTGTTCAAGTTGCGGATTCTTTAGGTTTGAAAATAGATGATATCGTTTAAAGTCGGATTCTAAAGCATTGTAAATAGATGACTTTGTTCAAGTTGCGGATTCTTAAGGTTTGAAAATAGATGATATCGTTTAAAGTCGGATTCTAAAGCATTGTAAATAAATGACTTTGTCCAAGTTGCGGATTCTTAAGGTTTGAAAATAGATGATATCCTTTAAAGTCGGATTCTAAAGCATTGTAAATAGATGACTTTGTTCAAGTTGCGGATTCTTAAGGTTTGAAAATAGATGATATCGTTTAAAGTCGGATTCTACAGCATTGTAAAGAGATGACTTTGTTCAAGTGGCCGATACTTTAGGTTTGAAAATAGATGATATCGTTTAAAGTCGGATTCTAAAGCATTGTAAATAGATGACCTTGTTCAAGTTGCGGATTCTTGATGTTTGAAAATAGATGATATCGTTTTAAGTCGGATTCTAAAGAATTGTAAATAGATGACTTTGTTCAAGTTGCGGATTCTTAAGGTTTGAAAATAGATGATATCGTTTCAAGTCGGATTCTAAAGCATTGTCAATAGATGACTTTGTTCAAGTTTCCGATTCTTAAGCTTTGAAAATAGATGATATAGTTTAAAGTCAGATTCCAAAGCATTGTAAATAGATGACTTTGTTCAAGTTGACGATTCTTAAGGTTTTAAAATAGATGATATCGTTTCAAGTTGGATTCTAAAGCATTGTAAATAGATGACTTTGTTCAAGTTGCCGATTCTTAAGGATTGAAAATAGATGATATCGTTTAAAGTCGGATTCTAAAGCATTGTAAATAGATGACTTTGTTTAAGTTGCCGATACTTAAGGATTAAAAATAGATGATATCGGTTAAAGTCGGATTCTAAAGCATTGTAACTAGATGACTTTGTTCACGTTGCGGACTCTGATAGTTCGAAAATAGATTATATCGTTTAAAGTCGGATTCTAAAGCATTGTTAATAGATGACTTTGTTCAAGTTGCGGATTCTTAAGGTTTGAAAATAGATGATATCGTTTAAAGTCGGATTCTAAGCATTGTAAATAGATGACTGTGTTCAAGTTGCGGATTCTTAAGGTTTGAAAATAGATTATATCGTTTAAGATCGGATTACAAACCATTGTAAATAGATGACTTTGTTAAGTTGCGGATTCTTAAGGTTTGAAAATAGATGATATCGTTTAAAGTCGGATTCTACAGCATTGTAAATAGATGACTTTGTTCAAGTGGCCGATACTTTAGGTTTGAAAATAGATGATATCGTTTATAGTCGGATTCTAAAGCATTGTAAATAGATGACCTTGTTCAAGTTGCGGATGCTTGATGTTTGAAAATAGATGACATAGTTTAAAGTCGGATTCTAAAGCATTGTAAATAGATGACTTTGTTCAAGTTGCGGATTCTTAAGGTTTGAAAATAGATGATATCGTTTAAAGTCGGATTCTAAAGTATTGTAAATAGATGAATTTGTTTAAGTGGCCGGCTCTTAAGGTTTGAAAATAGATGATAGTCTTTTAAGTACGATTCTAAAGCATTGTAAGTAGATGACTTCATAACAGTTGCGGATTCTTAAGGTTTGAAAATAGATGACATTGTTTAAAGTCGCATTCTAAAGCATTGTAAATAGATGACTTTGTTCAAGTTGCGGATTCTTAAGGTTTGAAAATAGATGATATCGGTAAAAGTCGGATTCTAAAGCATTGTAAATAGATGACTTTGTTCAAGTTGCGGATTCTTAAGGTTTGAAAATAGATCATATCCTTTAAAGTCGGATTCTAAAGCATTGTAAATAGATGACTTTGTTCAAGTTGCGGATTCTTAAGGTTTGAAAATAGATGATATCGTTTAAAGTCGGATTCTAAAGCATTGTAAATAGATGACTTTGTTCAAGTTGCGGATTCTTAAGGTTTGAAAATAGATTATATCGTTTAAAGTCGGATTCTAAAGCATTGTAAATAAATTACTTTGTTCAAGTTGCGGATTCTTAAGGGGGTGAAAATAGATGATATCGTTTAAAGTCGGATTCTAAAGCATTGTAAATAGATGACTTTGTTCAAGTTGCGGATTCTTAAGGTTTGAAAATATAAGATAATGTTTAAAGTAGGATTCAAAAGCATTGTAAATAGATGACTTTGTTCAAGTTGCGGATTCTTTAGGTTTTAAATCAGATGATATCGTTGCAAGTGTGATTCTAAAGCATTGTAAATAGATGACTTTGTTCAAGTTGCGGATTCTTAAGGGTTGAACATCGATGATATCGTTTGAAGTCGCATTCTAAAGCATTGTAAACAGATGACTTTGTTCAAGTTGCCGATTCTTAAGCTTTGAAAAAAGATGATATCGTTTAAAGTCGGATTCCAAAGCATTGTAAATAGATGACTTTGTTCAAGTTGCGGATTCTTAAGGTTTGAAAATAGATGATACCGTTTAAAGTCGGATTCTTAAGCATTTTAAATAGATGACTTGTGCAAGTTGCCGATTCTTAAGCTTTGAAAATAGATGATATGGTTTAAAGTCGGATTCTAAAGCATTGTAAATAGATAACGTTGGTCAAGATGCGGACTCTTAAGGTTTGAAAATAGATGATATTGTTTAAAGTACGATTCTAAAGACTTGTAAGTAGATGACTTTATTACAGTTGCGGATTCTTAAGGTTTAGAAATAGATGACATTGTTTACAGTCGCATTCTAAAGCATTGTAAATAGATGACTTTGTTCAAGTTGCGGATTCTTAAGGTTTGAAAATAGATGATATCGGTTAAAGTCGGATTCTAAAGCATTGTAAATAGATGACTTTGTTAAAGTTGCGGATTCTTAAGGTTTGAAAATAGATGATATCGTTTAAAGTCGGATTCTACAGCATTGTAAATAGATGACTTTGTTCAAGTGGCCGATACTTTAGGTTTGAAAATAGATGATATCGTTTAAAGTCGGATTCTATAGCATTGTAAATAGATTACCTTGTTCAAGTTTCGGATGCTTGATGTTTGAAAATAGAGTACATAGTTTAAAGTCGGATTCTAAAGCATTGTAAATAGATGACTTTGTTCAAGTTGCGGATTCTTAAGGTTTGAAAATAGATGATATCGTTTAAAGTCGGATTCTAAAGCATTGTAAATAGATGACTTTGGTCAAGATGCGGACTCTTAAGGTTTGAAAATAGATGATATTGTTTAAAGTACGATTCTAAAGACTTGTAAGTAGATGACTTTATTACAGTTGCGGATTCTCAGGGTTTAAAAATAGATGACATTGTTTAAAGTCGCATTCTAAAGCATTGTAAATAGATGACTTTGTTCAAGTGGCGGATTCTTAAGGTTTGAAAATAGATGATATCGGTTAAAGTCGGATTCTAAAGCATTGTAAATAGATGACTTTGTTCAAGTTGCGGATTCTTAAGGTTTGAAAATAGATGATATCGTTTAAAGTCGGATTCCAAAGCATTGTAAATAGATGACTTTGTTCAAGTTGCGGATTCTTAAGAATTGAAAATAGATGATATCGTTTAAGGTCGGATTCTAAAGCATTGTAAATAGATGACTTTGTTCAAGTTGCGGATTCTTAACGTTTGAAAATAGATGATATCGTTAAAAGTCGGATTCTAAAGCATTGTAAATAAATGACTTTGTTCAAGTTGCGGATTCTTAAGGTTTGAAAATAGATGATATCGTTTAAAGTCGGATTCTAAAGTATTGTAAATAGATGACTTTGTTCAAGTTGCGGATTCTTAAGGTTTGAAAATAGATGATATCGTTTAAAGTCGGATTCTAAAGCATTGTAAATAGATGACTTTGTTCAAGTTGCGGATTCTTAAGGTTTTAAAATAGATAGTATCGTTTAAAGTCAGATTCTAAAGCATTGTAAATAGATGACTTTGTTCAAATTGCGGATTCTTAAGGTTTGAAAATAGATGATATCGTTTAAAATCGGATTCTAAAGCATTGTAAATAGATGACTTTGTTCAAGTTTCGAGTTCTTTTGGTTTGAAAATAGATGATATCGTTTAAAGTCGGATTCTAAAGCATTGTAAATAGATGACTTCGTTCAAGTTGCCGATTCTTAAGCTTTGAAAATAGATGATATCGTTTAAAGTCGGATTCCAAAGCAGTGTAAATAGATGACTTTGTTCAAGTTGCCGATTCTTAAGGTTTGAAAATAGATGATATCGTTTAAAGTCGGATTCTACAGCATTGTAAATAGATGACTTTGTTCAAGTAGCTGATACTTTAGGTTTGAAAATAGATGATATCGTTTAAAGTCGGATTCTAAAGCATTGTAAATAGATGACCTTGTTAACGTTGCGGATTCTTAATGTTTGAAAATAGATGATATCGTTTTAAGTCGGATCTTAAAGCATTGTAAATAGATGACTTTGTTCAAGTTGCGGATTCTTAAGGTTTGAAAATAGATGATATAGTTTCAAGTCGGATTCTAAAGCATTGTAAATAGATGACTTTGTTCAAGTGGCGGACTCTTAAGGTTTGAAAATAGATGATATTGTTTAAAGTACGATTCTAAAGCATTGTAAGTAGATGACTTTATTACAGTGGCGGATGCTTTAGTTTTGAAAATAGATGATATCATTTAAAGTCGGATTATAAAGCATTGTAAATAGATGACTTTGTTCAAGTTGCGGAGTCTTTAGGTTTGAAAATAGATGATATCGTTTAAAGTCGGATTCTAAAGCATTGTAAATAGATGACATTGTTCAAGTTGCCGATTCTTAAGCTTTGAAAATAGATGATATCGTTTAAAGTCGGATTCCAAAGCATTGTAAATAGATGACTTTGTTCAAGTATCCGATTGTTAAGGTTTTTAAATAGATGATATCGTTTCAAGTCGGATTCTAAAGCATTGTAAATTAATGACTTGTTCAAGTCGCCGATTCTCAAGCTTTGAAAAAAGATGATATCGTTTAAAGTCGGATTCTAAAGCACTGTAAATAGATGACTTTGTTCAAGTTGCCGATTCTCAAGGTTTGAAAATAGATGATATCGTTTAAAGTTCGATTCTAAAGCATTGTAAATAGATGACTTTGTTCAAGTTGCGGATTCTTAAGGTTTGAAAATAGATGATATCGTTTAAAGTCGGATTCTAACGCATTGTAAATAGATGACTTTGTTCAAGTTGCCGATTCTTGAGGTTTGAAAATAGATGATATCGTTTAAAGTCGGATTCTAAAGCATTGTAAATAGATGACTTTGTTCAAGTTGCGGATTCTTAAGGTTTGAAAATAGATTATATCGTTTAAAGTCGGATTCTAAAGCATTGTAAATAAATGACTTTGTTCAAGTTGCGGATTCTTAAGGGGGTGAAAATAGATGATATCGTTAAAAGTCGGATTCTAAAGCATTGTAAATAGATGACTTTGTTCAAGTTGCGGATTCTTAAGGTTTGAAAATAGAAGATAATGTTTAAATTAGGATTCAAAAGCATTGTAAATAGATGACTTCGTTTAAGTTGCGGATTCTTAAGGTTTTAAATCAGATGATATCGTTGCAAGTGTGATTCTAAAGCATTGTAAATAGATGACTTTGTTCAAGTTGCGGATTCTTAAGGTTTGAAAATAGATGATATCGTTTAAAGTCGGATTCTTAAGCATTGTAAATAGATTACTTGTTACAGTTGCCGATTCTTAAGCTTTGAAAATAGATGATATGGTTTAAAGTCGGATTCTAAAGCATTGTAAATAGATAACTTTGGTCAAGATGCGGACTCTTAAGGTTTGAAAATAGATGATATTGTTTAAAGTACGATTCAAAAGACTTGTAAGTAGATGACTTTATTACAGTTGCGGATTCTTAAGGTTTGAAAATAGATGATATCGTTTAAAGTTTAGGTTTGAACATAGATTATATCGCTTAAAGTCGGATTCCAAAGCATTGTAAATAGATAACTTTGTTCACGTTGCGGATTCTTAAGGTTTGAAAATAGATGATATCGTTTAAAGTCGGATTCTGAAGCATTGTAAATAGATTACTTTGTTCAAGTGGCGGACTCTTAAGGTTTGAAAATAGATGATATTGTTTAAAGTACGATTCTAAAGCATTGTAAGTAGATGACTTTATTACAGTTGCGGATTCTTAAGGCATGAAAGTAGATTATATTGTTTAAAGTCGCTTTCTAAAGCATTGTAAATAGATGACTTTGTTCAAGTTGCGGATTCTTAAGGTTTGAAAATAGATGATATCGTTTAAAGTCGGATTCTAAAGCATTGTAAGTTAATGATTTTGTTCAAGTTGCGGATTCTAAAGGTTTGAAAATAGATGATATCGTTTAAAGTCGGATTCTAAAGTATTGTAAATAGATGACTTTGTTCAAGTTGCGGATGCTAAAGGTTTGAAAATAGATGATATCGTTTAAAGTCGGATTCTAAAGCATTGTAAATAGATGACTTTGTTCAAGTTGCGGATTCTTAAGGTTTGAAAATAGATAATATTGTTTAAAGTCGGATTTTAAAGCATTGTAAATAGATGACTTAGTTCAAGTTGCGGATTCTTAAGGTTTGAAAATAGATGATATCGTTTAAAGTCGGATTCTAAAGCATTGTAAATAGATGACTTTGTTCAAGTTGCGGATTCTTAAGGTTTGAAAATAGATGATATCGTTTAAAGTCGGATTCTAAAGTATTGTAAATAGATGACTTTGTTCAAGTGTCGGATTCTCAAGGTTTGAAAAAAGGTGATATCGTTTTAAGTCGGATTCTAAAGCATTGTAAATAGATGACTTTGTTCAAGTTGCTTATTCTTAAGGTTTGAAAATAGATGATATCGTTTAATGTAGGATACTAAAGCATTGTAAATAGGTGACTTTGTTCAAGTTGCCGATTCTTAAGGTTTGAAAATAGATGATATCGGTTAAAGTCGGATTCTAAAGCATTGTAAATAGATGACTTTGTTCAAGTTGCGGATTCTTAAGGTTTTAAAATAGATGATATCGTTTAAAGTCGGTTCTAAAGCATTGTAAATAGATGACTTTGTTCAAGTTGCGGATTCTTAAGAATTGAAAATAGATGATATCGTTTAAAGTCGGATTCTAAAGCATTGTAAATAGATGACTTTGTTCAAGTTGCGGATTCTTAACGTTTGAAAATAGATGATATCGTTTAAAGTCGGATTCTAAAGCATTGTAAATAAATGACTTTGTTCAAGTTGCGGATTCTTAAGGTTTGAAAATAGATGATATCGTTTAAAGTCGGATTCTAAAGTATTGTAAATAGATGACTTTGTTCAAGTTGCGGATTCTTAAGGTTTGAAAATAGATGATATCATTTAAAGTCGGATTATAAAGCATTGTAAATAGATGACTTTGTTCAAGTTGCGGAGTCTTTAGGTTTGAAAATAGATGATATCGTTTAAAGTCGGATTCTAAAGCATTGTAAATAGATGACATTGTTCAAGTTGCCGATTCTTTAGCTTTGAAAATAGATAATCTCGTTTAAAGTCGGATTCCAAAGCATTGTAAATAGATTACTATGTTCAAGTTGCGGATTCTTAAGGTTTGAAAATAGATGATATCGTTTCAAGTCGGATTCTAAAGCATTGTTAATTAATGACTTGTTCAAGTCGCCGATTCTCAAGCTTTTAAAATAGATGATATCGTTTAAAGTCGGATTCTAAAGCACTGTAAATAGATGACTTTGTTCAAGTTGCCGATTCTTAAGGTTTGAAAATAGATGATATCGTTTAAAGTTCGATTCTAAAGCATTGTAAATAGATGACTTTGTTCAAGTTGCGGATTCTTAAGGTTTGAAAATAGATGATATCGTTTAAAGACGGATTCTAAAGGATTGTAAATAAATGACTTTGTTCAAGTTGCAGATTCTTAAGGGGGTGAAAATAGATGATATCGTTTAAAGTCGGATTCTAAAGCATTGTAAATAGATAACTTTGTTCAAGTTGCGGATTCTTAAGGTTTGAAAATAGAAGATAGTGTTTAAATTAGGATTCAAAAGCATTGTAAATAGATGACTTCGTTCAAGTTGCGGATTCTTAAGGTTTTAAATCAGATGATATCGTTGCAAGTGTGATTCTAAAGCATTGTAAATAGATGACTTTGTTCAAGTTGCGGATTCTTAAGGTTTGAAAATAGATGATATCGTTTAAAGTCGGATTCTTAAGCATTGTAAATAGATGACTTGTTCAAGTTGCCGATTCTTAAGCTTTGAAAATAGATGATATGGTTTAAAGTCGGATTCTAAAGCATTGTAAATAGATAACTTTGGTCAAGATGCGGACTCTTAAGGTTTGAAAATAGATGATATTGTTTAAAGTACGATTCTAAAGACTTGTAAGTAGATGACTTTATTACAGTTGCGGATTCTTAAGGTTTGAAAATAGATTACATTGTTTAAAGTGGCATTCTAAAGCATTGTAAATAGATGACTTTGTTCAAGTTGCGGATTCTTAAGGTTTGAAAATAGATGATATCGGTTAAAGTCGGATTCTAAAGCATTGTAAATAGATGACTTTGTTCAAGTTGCGGATTCTTAAGGTTTGAAAATAGATGATATCGTTTAAAGTCGGATTCTAACGCATTGTAAATAGATGACTTTGTTCAAGTTGCGGATTCTTAAGGTTTGAAAATAGATGATATCGTTTAAAGTCGGATTCTAAAGCATTGTAAATAGATGACTTTGTTCAAGTTGCGGATTCTTAACGTTTGAAAATAGATGATATCGTTTAAAGTCGGATTCTAAAGCATTGTAAATAAATGACTTTGTTCAAGTTGCGGATTCTTAACGTTTGAAAATAGATGATATCGTTTAAAGTCGGATTCTAAAGTATTGTAAATAGATGACTTTGTTCAAGTTGCGGATTCTTAAGGTTTGAAAATAGATGATATCGTTTAAAGTCGGATTCTAAAGCATTGTAAATAGATGACTTTGTTCAAGTTGCGGATTCTTAAGGTTTGAAAATAGATGATATCGTTTAAAGCTAGATTCTAAAGCATTGTAAATAGATGACTTTGTTCAAATTGCGGATTCTTAAGGTTTGAAAATAGATGATATCGTTTAAAATCGGATTCTAAAGCATTGTAAATAGATGACTTTGTTCAAGTTTCGAGTTCTTTAGGTTTGAAAATAGATGATATCGTTTAAAGTCGGATTCCAAAGCATTGTAAATAGATGACTTTGTTCAAGTTGCCGATTCTTAAGGTTTTAAAATAGATGATATCGTTTAAAGTCGGATTCTACAGCATTGTAAATAGATGACTTTGTTCACGTTGCGGATTCTTAATGTTTGAAAATAGATGATATCGTTTTACTTTGTAATTGTTCAAGTTGCCGATTCTTAAGCTTTGAAAATAGATGATATCGTTTAAAGTCGGATTCCAAAGCATTGTAAATAGATGACTTTGTTCAAGGTGCGGATTCTTAAGGTTTGAAAATAGATGATATCATTTAAAGTCGGATTATAAAGCTGTGTAAATAGATGACTTTGTTCAAGTTGCGGATTTTTTAGGTTTGAACATAGATTATATCGCTTAAAGTCGGATTCCAAAGCATTGTAAATAGATGACTTTGTTCAAGTTGCGAATTCTTAAGGCATGAAAATAGATTATATTGTTTAAAGTCGCTTTCTAAAGCATTGTAAATAGATTACTTTGTTCAAGTTGCGGATTTTTAAGGTTTGAAAATAGATTATATCGTTTAAAGTCGGATTCTAAAGCATTGTAAATAGATGACTTTGTTCAAGTTGCGGATTCTAAAGGTTTGAAAATAGATGATATCGTTTAAAGTCGGATTCTAAAGTATTGTAAATAGATGACTTTGTTCAAGTTGCGGATTCTTAAGGTTTGAAAATATATGATATCGTTTAAGATCGGATTCCAAAGCATTGTAAATAGATGACTTTGTTAAGTTGCGGATTCTTAAGGTTTGAAAATAGATGATATCGTTTAAAGTCGGATTCTACAGCGTTGTAAATAGATGACTTTGTTCAAGTGGCCGATTTTTTAGGTTTGAAAATAGATGATATCGTTAAAAGTTGGATTCTAAAGCATTGTAAATAGATGACTTTGTTTAAGTTGCGTATGTTTAATGTTTGAAAATAGAGGATATCGTTTAAATTCGGATTCTAAAGCATTGTAAATTGATGACTTTGTTCAAGTTGCGGATTCTTAAGGTTTGAAAATAGATGATATCGTTTAAAGTCGGATTCTAAAGTATTGTAAATAGATGACTTTGTTGAAGTGTCGGATTCTTAAGGTTTGAAGAAAGGTTATATCGTTTAAAGTCGGATTCTAAAGCATTGTAAATAGATGACTTTGTTCAAGTTGCTGATTCTAAAGGTTTGAAAATAGATGATATCGTTTAATGTCGGATACTAAAGCATTGTAAATAGGTGACTTTGTTCAAGTTGCCGATTGTTAAGCTTTGAAAATAGATGATATCGTTAAAAGTCGGATTCCAAAGCATTGTAAATAGATGACTTCGTTCAAGTTGCGGATTCTTAAGGTTTGAAAATAGATGATATCGTTTGAAGTCGGATTCTAAAGCATTGTAAATAGATGACTTTGTTCAAGTTGCGGATTTTTTAGGTTTGAAAATAGATGATATCGTTTAATGTCGGATACTAAAGCATTGTAAATAGGTGACTTTGTTCAAGTTGCCGATTGTTAAGCTTTGAAAATAGATGATATCGTTTAAAGTCGGATTCCAAAGCATTGTAAATAGATGACTTTGTTCAAGTTGCGGATTCTTAAGGTTTGAAAATAGATGATATCGTTTAAAGTCGGATTCTAAAGCATTGTAAATTGATGACTTTGTTCAAGTTGCGGATTCTTAAGGTTTGAAAATAGATGATATCGTTTAAAGTCGGATTCTAAAGTATTGTAAATAGATGACTTTGTTCAAGTGTCGGATTCTTAAGGTTTGAAAAAAGGTGATATCGTTTAAAGTCGGATTCTAAAGCATTGTAAATAGATGACTTTGTTCAAGTTGCTGATTCTTAAGGTTTGAAAATAGATGATATCGTTTAATGTCGGATACTAAAGCATTGTAAATAGGTGACTTTGTTCAAGTTGCCGATTCTTAAGCTTTGAAAATAGATGATATCGTTTAAAGTCGGATTCCAAAGCATTGTAAATAGATGACTTTGTTCAAGGTGCGGATTCTTAAGGTTTGAAAATAGATGATATCATTTAAAGTCGGATTATAAAGCTGTGTAAATAGATGACTTTGTTCAAGTTGCGGATTTTTTAGGTTTGAACATAGATTATATCGCTTAAAGTCGGATTCCAAAGCATTGTAAATAGATGACTTTGTTCAAGTTGCGGATTCTTAAGGCATGAAAATAGATGATATTGTTTAAAGTCGCTTTCTAAAGCATTGTAAATAGATGACTTTGTTCAAGTTGCGGATTTTTAAGGTTGTAAAATAGATGATATCGTTTAAAGTCGGATTCTAAAGCATTGTAAATAGATGACTTTGTTCAAGTTGCGGATTCTAAAGGTTTGAAAATAGATGATATCGTTTAAAGTCGGATTCTAAAGCATTGTAAATAGATGACTTTGTTCAAGTTGCGGATTCTTAAGGTTTGAAAATATATGATATCGTTTAAGATCGGATTCCAAAGCATTGTAAATAGATGACTTTGTTAAGTTGCGGATTATTAAGGTTTGAAAATAGATGATATCGTTTAAAGTCGGATTCTACAGCGTTGTAAATAGATGACTTTGTTCAAGTGGCCGATTTTTTAGGTTTGAAAATAGATGATATCGTTAAAAGTTGGATTCTAAAGCATTGTAAATAGATGACTTTGTTCAAGTTGCGGATTCTTAATGTTTGAAAATAGATGATATAGTTTAAAGTCGGATTCTAAAGCATTGTAAATAGATGACTTTGTTCAAGTTGCGGGTTCTTAAGGTTTTAAAATAGATGATATCGTTTAATGTCGGATACTAAAGCATTGTAAATAGGTGACTTTGTTCAAGTTGCCGATTCTTAAGCTTTGAAAATAGATGATATCGTTTAAAGTCAGATTCCAAAGCATTGTAAATAGATGACTTTGTTCAAGTTGCGGAGACTTAAGGTTTGAAAATAGATGATATCATTTAAAGTCGGATTATAAAGCTGTGTAAATAGATTACTTTGTTAAAGTTGCGGATTCTTGATGTTTGAAAATAGATGACATAGTTTAAAGTCGGATTTTAAAGCATTGTAAATAGATGACTTTGTTCAAGTTGCGGATTCTTAAGGTTTGAAAATAGATGATATCGTTTAAAGTCGGATTCTAAAGCATTGTAAATTGATGACTTTGTTCAAGTTGCGGATTCTTAAGGTTTGAAAATAGATGATATCGTTTAAAGTCGGATTCTAAAGTATTGTAAATAGATGACTTTGTTCAAGTGTCGGATTCTTAAGGTTTGAAAAAAGGTGATATCGTTTAAAGTCGGATTCTAAAGCATTGTAAATAGATGACTTTGTTTAAGTTGCTGATTCTTAAGGTTTGAAAATAGATGATATCGTTTAATGTCGGATACTAAAGCATTGAAAATAGGTGACTTTGTTCAAGTTGCCGATTCTTAAGCTTTGAAAATAGATGATATCGTTTAAAGTCGGATTCCAAAGCATTGTAAATCGATGACTTTGTTCAAGTTGCGGATTCTTAAGGTTTGAAAATAGATGATATCATTTAAAGTCGGATTATAAAGCTGTGTAAATAGATGACTTTGTTCAAGTTGCGGATTCTTAAGGCATTACAATAGATGATAGTTTTTAAAGTCGCTTTCTAAAGCATTGTAAATAGATGACTTTGTTCAAGTTGCGGATTCTAAAGGTTTGAAAATAGATGATATCGTTTAAAGTCAGATTCTAAAGTATTGTAAATAGATGACTTTGTTCAAGTTGCGGATTCTTAAGGTTTGAAAATAGATGATATCGTTTAAGATCGGATTCCAAACCATTGTAAATAGATGACTTTGTTCAAGTTGCGGATTCTTAAGGTTTCAAAATAGATGATATCGTTTAAAGTCGGATTCAACAGCATTGTAAATAGATGACTTTGTTCAAGTGGCCGATTTTTTAGGTTTGAATATAGATGATATCGTTAAAAGTTGGATTCTAAAGCATTGTAAATAGATGACTTTGTTCAAGTTGCGGATTCTTAATGTTTGAAAATAGATGATATAGTTTAAAGTCGGATTCTAAAGCATTGTAAATAGATGACTTTGTTCAAGTGGCCGATTTTTTAGGTTTGAAAATAGATGATATCGTTAAAAGTTGGATTCTAAAGCATTGTAAATAGATGACTTTGTTCAAGTTGCAGATTCTTAATGTTTGAAAATAGATGATATAGTTTAAAGTCGGATTCTAAAGCATTGTAAATAGATGACTTTGTTCAAGTGTCGGATTCTTAAGGTTTGAAAATAGATTATATCGTTTAAAGTCGGATTCTAAAGCATTGTAAATAGATGACTTTGTTCAAGTTGCGGATTCTTAAGGTTTGAAAATAGATGATATCGTTTAATGTCGGATACTAAAGCATTGTAAATAGGTGACTTTGTTCAAGTTGCCGATTCTTAAGCTTTGAAAATAGATGATATCGTTTAAAGTCAGATTCCAAAGCATTGTAAATAGATGACTTTGTTCAAGTTGCGGAGACTTAAGGTTTGAAAATAGATGATATCATTTAAAGTCGGATTATAAAGCTGTGTAAATAGATGACTTTGTTAAAGTTGCGGATTCTTGATGTTTGAAAATAGATGACATAGTTTAAAGTCGGATTTTAAAGCATTGTAAATAGATGACTTTGTTCAAGTTGCGGATTCTTAAGGTTTGAAAATAGATGATATCGTTTAAAGTCGGATTCTAAAGCATTGTAAATTGATGACTTTGTTCAAGTTGCGGATTCTTAAGGTTTGAAAATAGATGATATCGTTTAAAGTCGGATTCTAAAGTATTGTAAATAGATGACTTTGTTCAAGTGTCGGATTCTTAAGGTTTGAAAAAAGGTGATATCGTTTAAAGTCGGATTCTAAAGCATTGTAAATAGATGACTTTGTTCAAGTTGCTGATTCTTAAGGTTTGAAAATAGATGATATCGTTTAATGTCGGATACTAAAGCATGTAAAATAGGTGACTTTGTTCAAGTTGCCGATTCTTAAGCTTTGAAAATAGATGATATCGTTTAAAGTCGGATTCCAAAGCATTGTAAATCGATGACTTTGTTCAAGTTGCGGATTCTTAAGGTTTGAAAATAGATGATATCATTTAAAGTCGGATTATAAAGCTGTGTAAATAGATGACTGTGTTCAAGTTGCGGATTTTTTAGGTTTGAACATAGATTATATCGCTTAAAGTCGGATTCCAAAGCATTGTAAATAGATGACTTTGTTCAAGTTGCGGATTCTTAAGGCATTACAATAGATGATAGTGTTTAAAGTCGCTTTCTAAAGCACTGTAAATAGATGACTTTGTTCAAGTTGCGGATTCTTAAGGTTTGAAAATAGATTATATCGTTTAAAGTCGGATTCTAAAGCATTGTAAATAGATGACTTTGTTCAAGTTGCGGATTCTAAAGGTTTGAAAATAGATGATATCGTTTAAAGTCAGATTCTAAAGTATTGTAAATAGATGACTTTGTTCAAGTTGCGGATTCTAAAGGTTTGTAAATAGATGATATCGTTTAAGATCGGATTCCAAACCATTGTAAATAGATGACTTTGTTCAAGTTGCGGATTCTTAAGGTTTGAAAATAGATGATATCGTTTAAAGTCGGATTCTACAGCATTGTAAATAGATGACTTTGTTCAAGTGGCCGATTTTTTAGGTTTGAATATAGATGATATCGTTAAAAGTTGGATTCTAAAGCATTGTAAATAGATGACTTTGTTCAAGTTGCGGATTCTTAATGTTTGAAAATAGATGATATAGTTTAAAGTCGGATTCTAAAGCATTGTAAATAGATGACTTTGTTCAAGTTGCGAGGTCTTAAGGTTTGAAAATAGATGATATCGTTTAAAGTCGGATTCTAAAGCATTGTAAATAGATGATTTTGTTCAAGTTGCGGATTCTTAAGGTTTGAAAATAGATGATATCGTTTAATGTCGGATACTAAAGCATTGTAAATAGGTGACTTTGTTCAAGTTGCCGATTCTTAAGATTTGACAATAGATGATATCGTTTAAAGTCAGATTCCAAAGCATTGTAAATAGATGACTTTGTTCAAGTTGCAGAGTCTTAAGGTTTGAAAATAGATGATATCATTTAAAGTCGGATTATAAAGCTGTGTAAATAGATGACTTCGTTCAAGTTGCTGATTTTTTAGGTTTGAACA
The DNA here is from genome assembly GCA_963556195.1 of Sepiola atlantica. Lineage (NCBI taxonomy): Eukaryota > Metazoa > Mollusca > Cephalopoda > Sepiida > Sepiolidae > Sepiola > Sepiola atlantica. Next base: position 719,573 of record CAUVYP010000989.1, read on the forward strand.
TAGATTATATCGCTTGAAGTCGGATTCCAAAGCATTGTAAATAGATGACTTTGTTCAAGTTGCCGATTCTTAAGGGGGGGAAAATAGATGATATCGTTTAATGTCGGATACTAAAGCATTGTAAATAGTTGACTTTGTTCAAGTTGCCGATTCTTTAGCTTTGAAAATAGATGATATCGTTTAAAGTCGGATTCCAAAGCATTGTAAATAGATTACTTTGTTCAAGTTGCCGATTCTAAAGGTTTTAACATAGATGATATCGGTTAAAGTCGGATTCTAAAGCATTGTAAATAGATGACTTGTTCAAGTCGCCGATTCTCAAGCTTTGAAAATAGATTATATCGTTTAAAGTCGGATTCTAAAGCACTGTAAATAGATGACTTTGTTCAAGTTGCCGATTCTTAAGGGGGGAAAATAGATGATATCGTTTAAAGTTCGATTCTAAAGCATTGTAAATAGATGACTTTGTTCAAGTTGCCGATTCTTAAGCTTTGAAAATCTATGATATCGTTTAAAGTCGGATTCTAAAGCATTGTAAATAGATTACTTTGTTCAAGTTGCCGATTCTTAAGGATTAAAAATAGATGATATCGGTTAAAGTCGGATTCTAAAGTATTGTAAATAAATGACTTTGTTCAAGTTGCGGACTCTGATAGTTTGAAAATAGATGATATCGTTTAAAGTCGAATTCTAAAGCATTGTAAATAGATGACTTTGTTCAAGTTGCGGATTCTTAAGTTTTGAAAATAGATGATATCGTTTAAAGTCGGATTCTAAAGCATTGTAAATAGATGACTTTGTTCAAGTTGCGGATTCTTAAGGTTTGAAAATAGATGATATCGTTTAAAGTCGGATTCTAGAGCATTGTAAATAGATGACTTTGTTCAAGTTGCGGATTCTTAAGGTTTGAAAATAGATGATATCGTTTAAAGTCGGATTCTAAAGCATTGTAAATAGATGAAATTGTTCAAGTTGCGGATTCTTAAGGTTTGAAAATAGATTATATCGTTTAAAGTCGGATTCTAAAGCATTGTAAATAGATGACTTTGTTCAAGTTGCGGATTCTTAAGGTTTGAAAATAGATGATATCGTTTAAAATCGGATTCTAAAGCATTGTAAATAGATGACTTTGTTCCAGTTGCGGATTCTTAAGGTTTGAAAATAAATGATATCGTTTAAAGTCGTATTCTAAAGCATTGTAAATAGATGACTTTGTTCAAGTTGCGGATTCTTAAGGTTTGAAAATAGATGATATCATTTAAAGTCGGATTATAAAGCTGTGTAAATAGATGACTTTGTTTAAGTAGCGGATTTTTTAGGTTTGAACATAGATGATATCGCTTAAAGTCGGATTCCAAAGCATTGTAAATAGATGACTTTGTTCAAGTTGCGGATTCTTGATGTTTGAAAATAGATGATATCGTTTAAAGTCGGATTCTAAAGCATTGTAAATAGATGACTTTGTTCAAGTTGCGGATTCTTAAGGTTTGAAAATAGATAATATCGTTTAAAGTCGGATTCTGAAGCATTGTAAATAGATTACTTTGTTCAAGTGGCGGACTCTAAAGGTTTGAAAATAGATGATATTGTTTAAAGTACGATTCTAAAGCATTGTAAGTAGATGACTTTATTACAGTTGCAGATTCTTAAGGCATGAAAATAGATGATATTGTTTAAAGTCGGATTCTAAAGCATTGTAAATAGATGACTTTGTTCAAGTTGCAGATACTTAAGGATTAAAAATAGATGATATCGGTTAAAGTCGGATTCTAAAGCATTGTAAATAGATGACATGGTTCACGTTGCGGACTCTGATAGTTTGAAAATAGATTATATTGTTTAAAGTCGGATTCTAAAGCATTGTTAATAGATGACTTTGTTCAAGTTGCGGATTCTTAAGGTTTGAAAATAGATGATATTGTTTTAAGTCGGATTCTAAAGCATTGTAAATAGATGACTTTGTTAAGTTGCGGATTCTTAAGGTTTGAAAATAGATGATATCGTTTAAAGTCGGATTCTACAGCATTGTAAATAGATGACTTTGTTCAAGTGGCCGATACTTTAGGTTTGAAAATAGCTGATATCGTTTAAAGTCGGATTCTAAAGCATTGTAAATAGATGACTTTGTTCAAGTGGCCGATACTTTAGGTTTGAAAATAGATGATATCGTTTAAAGTCGCATTCTAAAGCATTGTAAATAGATGACTTTGTTCAAGTTGCGAATTCTTAAGGTTTGAAAATAGATGATATCGTTTTAAGTCGGATTCTAAAGCATTGTAAATAGATGACTTGGTTCAAGTTGCGGATTCTAAAGGTTTGAAAATAGATGATATCGGTTAAAGTCGGATTCTAAAGTATTGTAAATAGATGACTTTGTTCAAGTTGCGGATTCTTAAGGTTTGAAAATAGATGATATCGTTTAAAGTCGGATTCTAAAGCATTGTAAATAGATGACTTTGTTCAAGTTGCGGATTCTTAAGGTTTGAAAATAGATGATATCGTTTAAGATCGGATTCCAAACCATTGTAAATAGATGACTTTGTTAAGTTGCGGATTCTTAAGGTTTGAAAATAGATGATATCGTTTAAAGTCGGATTCTACAGCATTGTAAATAGATGACTTTGTTCAAGTGGCCGATACTTTAGGTTTGAAAATAGATGATATCGTTTATAGTCGGATTCTAAAGCATTGTAAATAGATGACCTTGTTCACGTTGCGGATGCTTGATGTTTGAAAATAAATGACATAGTTTAAAGTCGGATTCTAAAGCATTGTAAATAGATGACTTTGTTCAAGTTGCGGATTCTTAAGGTTTGAAAATAGATGATATCGTTTAAAGTCGGATTCTAAAGCATTGTAAATAGATGACTTTGTTCAAGTGGCAGACTCTTAAGGTTTGAAAATAGATGATATCGTTTAAAGTACGATTCTAAAGCATTGTAAGTAGATGACTCTATTAAAGTTGCGGATTCTTAAGGTATTAAAATAGATGACATTGTTTAAAGTCGCATTCTAAAGCATTGTAAATAGATGACTTTGTTCAAGTTGCGGATTCTTAAGGTTTGAATATAGATGATATCGGTTTAAGTCGGAGTATAAAGCATTGTAAATAGATAACTTTGTTCAAGTTGCGAATTCTTAAGGTTTGAAAATAGATGATATCGTTTAAAGTCTGATTCTAACGCATTGTAAATAGATGACTTTGTTCAAGTTGCGGATTCTTAAGGTTTGAAAATAGATGATATCGTTTAAAGTCGAATTCTAAAGCATTGTAAATAGATGACTTTGTTCAAGTTGCGGATTCTTAAGTTTTGAAAATAGATGATATCGTTTAAAGTCGGATTCTAAAGCATTGTAAATAGATGACTTTGTTCAAGTTGCGGATTCTTAAGGTTTGAAAATAGATGATATCGTTTAAAGTCGGATTCTAGAGCATTGTAAATAGATGACTTTGTTCAAGTTGCGGATTCTTAAGGTTTGAAAATAGATGATATCGTTTAAAGTCGGATTCTAAAGCATTGTAAATAGATGAAATTGTTCAAGTTGCGGATTCTTAAGGTTTGAAAATAGATTATATCGTTTAAAGTCGGATTCTAAAGCATTGTAAATAGATGACTTTGTTCAAGTTGCGGATTCTTAAGGTTTGAAAATAGATGATATCGTTTAAAATCGGATTCTAAAGCATTGTAAATAGATGACTTTGTTCCAGTTGCGGATTCTTAAGGTTTGAAAATAAATGATATCGTTTAAAGTCGTATTCTAAAGCATTGTAAATAGATGACTTTGTTCAAGTTGCGGATTCTTAAGGTTTGAAAATAGATGATATCATTTAAAGTCGGATTATAAAGCTGTGTAAATAGATGACTTTGTTTAAGTAGCGGATTTTTTAGGTTTGAACATAGATGATATCGCTTAAAGTCGGATTCCAAAGCATTGTAAATAGATGACTTTGTTCAAGTTGCGGATTCTTGATGTTTGAAAATAGATGATATCGTTTTAAGTCGGATTCTAAAGCATTGTAAATAGATGACTTTGTTCAAGTTGCGGATTCTTAAGGTTTGAAAATAGATAATATCGTTTAAAGTCGGATTCTGAAGCATTGTAAATAGATTACTTTGTTCAAGTGGCGGACTCTAAAGGTTTGAAAATAGATGATATTGTTTAAAGTACGATTCTAAAGCATTGTAAGTAGATGACTTTATTACAGTTGCAGATTCTTAAGGCATGAAAATAGATGATATTGTTTAAAGTCGGATTCTAAAGCATTGTAAATAGATGACTTTGTTCAAGTTGCAGATACTTAAGGATTAAAAATAGATGATATCGGTTAAAGTCGGATTCTAAAGCATTGTAAATAGATGACATGGTTCACGTTGCGGACTCTGATAGTTTGAAAATAGATTATATTGTTTAAAGTCGGATTCTAAAGCATTGTTAATAGATGACTTTGTTCAAGTTGCGGATTCTTAAGGTTTGAAAATAGATGATATTGTTTTAAGTCGGATTCTAAAGCATTGTAAATAGATGACTTTGTTAAGTTGCGGATTCTTAAGGTTTGAAAATAGATGATATCGTTTAAAGTCGGATTCTACAGCATTGTAAATAGATGACTTTGTTCAAGTGGCCGATACTTTAGGTTTGAAAATAGCTGATATCGTTTAAAGTCGGATTCTAAAGCATTGTAAATAGATGACTTTGTTCAAGTGGCCGATACTTTAGGTTTGAAAATAGATGATATCGTTTAAAGTCGCATTCTAAAGCATTGTAAATAGATGACTTTGTTCAAGTTGCGAATTCTTAAGGTTTGAAAATAGATGATATCGTTTTAAGTCGGATTCTAAAGCATTGTAAATAGATGACTTGGTTCAAGTTGCGGATTCTAAAGGTTTGAAAATAGATGATATCGGTTAAAGTCGGATTCTAAAGTATTGTAAATAGATGACTTTGTTCAAGTTGCGGATTCTTAAGGTTTGAAAATAGATGATATCGTTTAAAGTCGGATTCTAAAGCATTGTAAATAGATGACTTTGTTCAAGTTGCGGATTCTTAAGGTTTGAAAATAGATGATATCGTTTAAGATCGGATTCCAAACCATTGTAAATAGATGACTTTGTTAAGTTGCGGATTCTTAAGGTTTGAAAATAGATGATATCGTTTAAAGTCGGATTCTACAGCATTGTAAATAGATGACTTTGTTCAAGTGGCCGATACTTTAGGTTTGAAAATAGATGATATCGTTTATAGTCGGATTCTAAAGCATTGTAAATAGATGACCTTGTTCACGTTGCGGATGCTTGATGTTTGAAAATAAATGACATAGTTTAAAGTCGGATTCTAAAGCATTGTAAATAGATGACTTTGTTCAAGTTGCGGATTCTTAAGGTTTGAAAATAGATGATATCGTTTAAAGTCGGATTCTAAAGCATTGTAAATAGATGACTTTGTTCAAGTGGCAGACTCTTAAGGTTTCAAAATAGATGATATCGTTTAAAGTACGATTCTAAAGCATTGTAAGTAGATGACTCTATTAAAGTTGCGGATTCTTAAGGTATTAAAATAGATGACATTGTTTAAAGTCGCATTCTAAAGCATTGTAAATAGATGACTTTGTTCAAGTTGCGGATTCTTAAGGTTTGAATATAGATGATATCGGTTTAAGTCGGAGTATAAAGCATTGTAAATAGATAACTTTGTTCAAGTTGCGAATTCTTAAGGTTTGAAAATAGATGATATCGTTTAAAGTCTGATTCTAACGCATTGTAAATAGATGACTTTGTTCAAGTTGCGGATTCTTAAGGTTTGAAAATAGATGATATCGTTTAAAGTCGGATTCTAAAGCATTGTAAATAGATGACTTTGTTCAAGTTGCGGATTCTTAAGGTTTGAAAATAGATGATATCGTTTAAAGTCGGATTCTAAAGCATTGTAAATAAATGACTTTGTTCAAGTTGCGGATTCTTAGGGTTTGAAAATAGATGATATCCTTTAAAGTCGGATTCTAAAGCATTGTAAATAGATTACTTTGTTCAAGTGGCCGATATTTTAGGTTTGAAAATAGATGATATCGTTTGAAGTCGGATTCTAAAGCATTGTAAATAGATGACTTTGTTCAAGTTGCCGATTCTTAAGCTTTTAAAATAGATGATATCGTTTAAAGTCGGAGTCCAAAGCATTGTAAATAGATGACTTTGTTCAAGTTGCGGATTCTTAAGGTTTGAAAATAGATGATATCGCTTAAAGTCGGATTCTTAAGCATTGTAAATAGATGACTTGTTCAAGTTGCCGATTCTTAAGCTTTGAAAATAGATGATATAGTTTAAAGTCGGATTCTAAAGCATTGTAAATAGATGACTTTGTTCAAGTTGCGGATTCTTAAGGTTTGAAAATAGATGATATCGTTTAAAGTCGGATTCTAAAGTATTGTAAATAGATGACTTTGTTCAAGTGTCGGATTCTTTAGGTTTGAAAATAGATGATATCGTTTAAAGTCGGATTCTAAAGCATTGTAAATAGATGACTTTGTTCAAGTTGCGGATTCTTAAGGTTTGAAAATAGATGATATCGTTTAAAGTCGGATTCTAAAGCATTGTAAATAGATGACTTTGTTCAAGTTGCGAGTTCTTAAGGTTTAAAACTAGATTATATCGTTTAATGTCGGATACTAAAGCATTGTAAATAGATTACTATGTTCAGGTTACGTATTCTTAAGGTTTGAAAATAGATGATATCATTTAAAGTCGGATTATAAAGCATTTGTTCAAGTTGCAGGATTTTTTAAGGTTTGAAAATAGATGATATCGTTTAAAGTCGGATTCTAAAGTATTGTAAATAGATGACTTTGTTCAAGTTGCCGATTCTTAAGCTTTGAAAATAGATGATATCGTTTAAAGTCGGATTCTAAAGCATTGTAAATAGATGACTTTGTTCAAGTGTCGGATTCTTAAGGTTTGAAAATAGATTATATCGTTTAAAGTCGGATTCTAAAGCATTGTAAATAGATGACTTTGTTCAAGTTGCGGATTCTTAAGGTTTGAAAATAGATGATATCGTTTAATGTCGGATACTAAAGCATTGTAAATAGGTGACTTTGTTCAAGTTGCCGATTCTTAAGCTTTGAAAATAGATGATATCGTTTAAAGTCAGATTCAAAAGCATTGTAAATAGATGACTTTGTTCAAGTTGCGGAGTCTTAAGGTTTGAAAATAGATGATATCATTTAAAGTCGGATTATAAAGCTGTGTAAATAGATGACTTTGTTAAAGTTGCGGATTCTTGATGTTTGAAAATAGATGACATAGTTTAAAGTCGGATTTTAAAGCATTGTAAATAGATGACTTTGTTCAAGTTGCGGATTCTTAAGGTTTGAAAATAGATGATATCGTTTAAAGTCGGATTCTAAAGCATTGTAAATTGATGACTTTGTTCAAGTTGCGGATTCTTAAGGTTTGAAAATAGATGATATCGTTTAAAGTCGGATTCTAAAGTATTGTAAATAGATGACTTTGTTCAAGTGTCGGATTCTTAAGGTTTGAAAAAAGGTGATATCGTTTAAAGTCGGATTCTAAAGCATTTTAAATAGATGACTTTGTTCAAGTTGCTGATTCTTAAGGTTTGAAAATAGATGATATCGTTTAATGTCGGATACTAAAGCATTGTAAATAGGTGACTTTGTTCAAGTTGCCGATTCTTAAGCTTTGAAAATAGATGATATCGTTTAAAGTCGGATTCCAAAGCATTGTAAATAGATGACTTTGTTAAAGTTGCGGATTCTTAAGGTTTGAAAATAGATGATATCATTTAAAGTCGGATTATAAAGCTGTGTAAATAGATGACTTTGTTCAAGTTGCGGATTTTTTAGGTTTTAACATAGATTATATCGCTTAAAGTCGGATTCCAAAGCATTGTAAATAGATGACTTTGTTCAAGTTGCGGATTCTTAAGGCATGAAAATAGATGATAGTGTTTAAAGTCGCTTTCTAAAGCATTGTAAATAGATGACTTTGTTCAAGTTGCGGATTCTTGAGGTTTGAAAATAGATTATATCGTTTAAAGTCGGATTCTAAAGCATTGTAAATAGATGACTTTGTTCAAGTTGCGGATTCTAAAGGTTTGAAAATAGATGCTATCGTTTAAAGTCGGATTCTAAAGTATTGTAAATAGATGACTTTGTTAAGTTGCGGATTCTTAAGGTTTGAAAATAGATGATATCGTTTAAAGTCGGATTCTAAAGCATTGTAAATAGATGACTTTGTTCAAGTGGCAGACTCTTAAGGTTTCAAAATAGATGATATCGTTTAAAGTACGATTCTAAAGCATTGTAAGTAGATGACTCTATTAAAGTTGCGGATTCTTAAGGTATTAAAATAGATGACATTGTTTAAAGTCGCATTCTAAAGCATTGTAAATAGATGACTTTGTTCAAGTTGCGGATTCTTAAGGTTTGAATATAGATGATATCGGTTTAAGTCGGAGTATAAAGCATTGTAAATAGATAACTTTGTTCAAGTTGCGAATTCTTAAGGTTTGAAAATAGATGATATCGTTTAAAGTCTGATTCTAACGCATTGTAAATAGATGACTTTGTTCAAGTTGCGGATTCTTAAGGTTTGAAAATAGATGATATCGTTTAAAGTCGGATTCTAAAGCATTGTAAATAGATGACTTTGTTCAAGTTGCGGATTCTTAAGGTTTGAAAATAGATGATATCGTTTAAAGTCGGATTCTAAAGCATTGTAAATAAATGACTTTGTTCAAGTTGCGGATTCTTAGGGTTTGAAAATAGATGATATCCTTTAAAGTCGGATTCTAAAGCATTGTAAATAGATTACTTTGTTCAAGTGGCCGATATTTTAGGTTTGAAAATAGATGATATCGTTTGAAGTCGGATTCTAAAGCATTGTAAATAGATGACTTTGTTCAAGTTGCCGATTCTTAAGCTTTTAAAATAGATGATATCGTTTAAAGTCGGAGTCCAAAGCATTGTAAATAGATGACTTTGTTCAAGTTGCGGATTCTTAAGGTTTGAAAATAGATGATATCGCTTAAAGTCGGATTCTTAAGCATTGTAAATAGATGACTTGTTCAAGTTGCCGATTCTTAAGCTTTGAAAATAGATGATATAGTTTAAAGTCGGATTCTAAAGCATTGTAAATAGATGACTTTTTTCAAGTTGCGGATTCTTAAGGTTTGAAAATAGATGATATCGTTTAAAGTCGGATTCTAAAGTATTGTAAATAGATGACTTTGTTCAAGTGTCGGATTCTTTAGGTTTGAAAATAGATGATATCGTTTAAAGTCGGATTCTAAAGCATTGTAAATAGATGACTTTGTTCAAGTTGCGGATTCTTAAGGTTTGAAAATAGATGATATCGTTTAAAGTCGGATTCTAAAGCATTGTAAATAGATGACTTTGTTCAAGTTGCGAGTTCTTAAGGTTTAAAACTAGATTATATCGTTTAATGTCGGATACTAAAGCATTGTAAATAGATTACTATGTTCAGGTTACGTATTCTTAAGGTTTGAAAATAGATGATATCATTTAAAGTCGGATTATAAAGCATTTGTTCAAGTTGCAGGATTTTTTAAGGTTTGAAAATAGATGATATCGTTTAAAGTCGGATTCTAAAGTATTGTAAATAGATGACTTTGTTCAAGTTGCCGATTCTTAAGCTTTGAAAATAGATGATATCGTTTAAAGTCGGATTCTAAAGCATTGTAAATAGATGACTTTGTTCAAGTGTCGGATTCTTAAGGTTTGAAAATAGATTATATCGTTTAAAGTCGGATTCTAAAGCATTGTAAATAGATGACTTTGTTCAAGTTGCGGATTCTTAAGGTTTGAAAATAGATGATATCGTTTAATGTCGGATACTAAAGCATTGTAAATAGGTGACTTTGTTCAAGTTGCCGATTCTTAAGCTTTGAAAATAGATGATATCGTTTAAAGTCAGATTCAAAAGCATTGTAAATAGATGACTTTGTTCAAGTTGCGGAGTCTTAAGGTTTGAAAATAGATGATATCATTTAAAGTCGGATTATAAAGCTGTGTAAATAGATGACTTTGTTAAAGTTGCGGATTCTTGATGTTTGAAAATAGATGACATAGTTTAAAGTCGGATTTTAAAGCATTGTAAATAGATGACTTTGTTCAAGTTGCGGATTCTTAAGGTTTGAAAATAGATGATATCGTTTAAAGTCGGATTCTAAAGCATTGTAAATTGATGACTTTGTTCAAGTTGCGGATTCTTAAGGTTTGAAAATAGATGATATCGTTTAAAGTCGGATTCTAAAGTATTGTAAATAGATGACTTTGTTCAAGTGTCGGATTCTTAAGGTTTGAAAAAAGGTGATATCGTTTAAAGTCGGATTCTAAAGCATTTTAAATAGATGACTTTGTTCAAGTTGCTGATTCTTAAGGTTTGAAAATAGATGATATCGTTTAATGTCGGATACTAAAGCATTGTAAATAGGTGACTTTGTTCAAGTTGCCGATTCTTAAGCTTTGAAAATAGATGATATCGTTTAAAGTCGGATTCCAAAGCATTGTAAATAGATGACTTTGTTAAAGTTGCGGATTCTTAAGGTTTGAAAATAGATGATATCATTTAAAGTCGGATTATAAAGCTGTGTAAATAGATGACTTTGTTCAAGTTGCGGATTTTTTAGGTTTTAACATAGATTATATCGCTTAAAGTCGGATTCCAAAGCATTGTAAATAGATGACTTTGTTCAAGTTGCGGATTCTTAAGGCATGAAAATAGATGATAGTGTTTAAAGTCGCTTTCTAAAGCATTGTAAATAGATGACTTTGTTCAAGTTGCGGATTCTTGAGGTTTGAAAATAGATTATATCGTTTAAAGTCGGATTCTAAAGCATTGTAAATAGATGACTTTGTTCAAGTTGCGGATTCTAAAGGTTTGAAAATAGATGCTATCGTTTAAAGTCGGATTCTAAAGTATTGTAAATAGATGACTTTGTTAAGTTGCGGATTCTTAAGGTTTGAAAATAGATGATATCGTTTAAAGTCGGATTCTACAGCATTGTAAATAGATGACTTTGTTCAAGTTGCGGATTCTTGAGGTTTGAAAATAGATTATATCGTTTAAAGTCGGATTCTAAAGCATTGTAAATAGATGACTTTGTTCAAGTTGCGGATTCTTAAGGTTTGAAAATAGATGATATCGTTTAAGATCGGATTCCAAACCATTGTAAATAGATGACTTTGTCAAGTTGCGGATTCTTAAGGTTTGAAAATAGATGATATCGTTTAAAGTCGGATTCTACAGCATTGTAAATAGATGACTTTGTTCAAGTGGCCGATTTTTTAGGTTGTAAAATAGATGATATCGTTTAAAGTTGGATTCTAAAGCATTGTAAATAGATGACTTTGTTCAAGTTGCGGATTCTTAATGTTTGAAAATAGATGATATAGTTTAAAGTCGGATTCTAAAGCATTGTAAATAGATGACTTTGTTCAAGTGTCGGAATCTTAAGGTTTGAAAATAGATGATATCGTTTAAAGTCGGATTCTAAAGCATTGTAAATAGATGATTTTGTTCAAGTTGCGGATTCTTAAGGTTTGAAAATAGATGATATCGTTTAATGTCGGATACTAAAGCATTGTAAATAGGTGACTTTGTTCAAGTTGCCGATTCTTAAGCTTTGACAATAGATGATATCGTTTAAAGTCAGATTCCAAAGCATTGTAAATAGATGACTTTGTTCAAGTTGCAGAGTCTTAAGGTTTGAAAATAGATGATATCATTTAAAGTCGGATTATAAAGCTGTGTAAATAGATGACTTTGTTCAAGTTGCTGATTTTTTAGGTTTGAACATAGATTATATCGCTTGAAGTCGGATTCCAAAGCATTGTAAATCGATAACTTTGTTCAAGTTGCGGATTTTTTAGGTTTGAAAATAGATGATATCGTTTAATGTCGGATACTAAAGCATTGTAAATAGTTGACTTTGTTCAAGTTGCCGATTCTTTAGCTTTGAAAATAGATGATATCGTTTAAAGTCGGATTCCAAAGCATTGTAAATAGATTACTTTGTTCAAGTGGCCGATTCTAAAGGTTTTAACATAGATGATATCGGTTAAAGTCGGATTCTAAAGCATTGTAAATAGATGACTTGTTCAAGTCGCCGATTCTCAAGCTTTGAAAATAGATTATATCGTTTAAAGTCGGATTCTAAAGCACTGTAAATAGATGACTTTGTTCAAGTTGCCGATTCTTAAGGGGGGGAAAATAGATGATATCATTTAAAGTTCGATTCTAAAGCATTGTAAATAGATGACTTTGTTCAAGTTGCCGATTCTTAAGCTTTGAAAATCTATGATATCGTTTAAAGTCGGATTCTAAAGCATTGTAAATAGATTACTTTGTTCAAGTTGCCGATTCTTAAGGATTAAAAATAGATGATATCGGTTAAAGTCGGATTCTAAAGCATTGTAAATAAATGACTTTGTTCAAGTTGCGGACTCTGATAGTTTGAAAATAGATGATATCGTTTAAAGTCGGATTCTAAAGCATTGTAAATAGATGACTTTGTTCAAGTTGCGGATTCTTAAGGTTTCAAAATAGATGATATCGTTTAATGTCGGATACTAAAGCATTGTAAATAGATGACTTTGTTCAAGTTGCGGATTCTTAAGGTTTGAAAATAGATGATATCGTTTAAAGTCGGATTCTAAAGCATTGTAAATAGATGACTTTGTTCAAGTTGCGGATTCTTAAGGTTTGAAAATAGATGATATCGTTTAAAGTCGGATTCTAAAGCATTGTAAATAGATGAAATTGTTCAAGTTGCGGATTCTTAAGGTTTGAAAATAGATTATATCGTTTAAAGTCGGATTATAAAGCTGTGTAAATAGATGACTTTGTTTAAGTTGCGGATTTTTTAGGTTTGAACATAGATGATATCGCTTAAAGTCGGATTCCAAAGCATTGTAAATAGATGACTTTGTTCAAGTTGCGGATTCTTGATGTTTTAAAATAGATGATATCGTTTAAAGTCGGATTCTAAAGCATTGTAAATAGATGACTTTGTTCAAGTTGCGGATTCTTAAGGTTTGAAAATAGATAATATCGTTTTAAGTCGGATTCTGAAGCATTGTAAATAGATTACTTTGTTCAAGTGGCGGACTCTTAAGGTTTGAAAATAGATGATATTGTTTAAAGTACGATTCTAAAGCATTGTAAGTAGATGACTTTATTACAGTTGCGGATACTTAAGGCATGAAAATAGATGATATTGTTTAAAGTCGGATTCTAAAGCATTGTAAATAGATCACTTTGTTCAAGTTGCCGATACTTAAGGATTAAAAATAGATGATATCGGTTAAAGTCGGATTCTAAAGCATTGTTAATAGATGACTTTGTTCAAGTTGCGGATTCTTAAGGTTTGAAAATAGATGATATTGTTTTAAGTCGGATTCTAAAGCATTGTAAATAGATGACTTTGTTCAAGTTGCGGATTCTTAACGTTTTAAAATTGATGATATCGTTTAAAGTCGGATTCTAAGCATTGTAAATAGATGACTGTGTTCAAGTTGCGGATTCTTAAGGTTTGAGAATAGATCATAACGTTTAAGATCGGATTACAAACCATTGTAAATAGATGACTTTGTTAAGTTGCGGATTCTTAAGGTTTGAAAATAGATGATATCGTTTAAAGTCGGATTCTACAGCATTGTAAATAGATGACTTTGTTCAAGTGGCCGATACTTTAGGTTTGAAAATAGCTGATATTGTTTATAGTCGGATTCTAAAGCATTGTAAATAGATGACCTTGTTAAAGTTGCGAATGCTTGATGTTTGAAAATAGATGACATAGTTTAAAGACGGATTCTAAAGCATTGTAAATAGATGACTTTGTTCAAGTTGCGGATTCTTAAGGTTTGAAAATAGATGATATCGTTTAAAGTCGGATTCTACAGCATTGTAAATAGATGACTTTGTTCAAGTGGCCGATACTTTAGGTTTGAAAATAGATGATATCGTTTAAAGTCGCATTCTAAAGCATTGTAAATAGATGACTTTCTTCAAGTTGCGAATTCTTAAGGTTTGAAAATAGATGATATCGTTTTAAGTCGGATTCTAAAGCATTGTAAATAGATGACTTGGTTCAAGTTGCGGATTCTAAAGCTTTGAAAATAGATGATATCGGTTAAAGTCGGATTCTAAAGTATTGTAAATAGATGACTTTGTTCAAGTTGCGGATTCTTAAGGTTTGAAAATAGATGATATCGTTTAAAGTCGGATTCTAAAGCATTGTAAATAGATGACTTTGTTCAAGTTGCGGATTCTTAAGGTTTGAAAATAGATGATATCGTTTAAGATCGGATTCCAAACCATTGTAAATAGATGACTTTGTTAAGTTGCGGATTCTTAAGGTTTGAAAATAGATGATATCGTTTAAAGTCGGATTCTAAAGCATTGTAAATAGATGACTTTGTTCAAGTGGCAGACTCTTAAGGTTTGAAAATAGATGATATCGTTTAAAGTACGATTCTAAAGCATTGTAAGTAGATGACTCTATTAAAGTTGCGGATTCTTAAGGTATTAAAATAGATGACATTGTTTAAAGTCGCATTCTAAAGCATTGTAAATAGATGACTTTGTTCAAGTTGCGGATTCTTAAGGTTTGAATATAGATGATATCGGTTTAAGTCGGAGTATAAAGCATTGTAAATAGATAACTTTGTTCAAGTTGCGAATTCTTAAGGTTTGAAAATAGATGATATCGTTTAAAGTCTGATTCTAACGCATTGTAAATAGATGACTTTGTTCAAGTTGCGGATTCTTAAGGTTTGAAAATAGATGATATCGTTTAAAGTCGGATTCTAAAGCATTGTAAATAGATGACTTTGTTCAAGTTGCGGATTCTTAAGGTTTGAAAATAGATGATATCGTTCAAAGTCGGATTCTAAAGCATTGTAAATAAATGACTTTGTTCAAGTTGCGGATTCTTAGGGTTTGAAAATAGATGATATCGTTTAAAGTCGGATTCTAAAGCATTGTAAATAGATTACTTTGTTCAAGTGGCCGATATTTTAGGTTTGAAAATAGATGATATCGTTTGAAGTCGGATTCTAAAGCATTGTAAATAGATGACTTTTTTCAAGTTGCCGATTCTTAAGCTTTTAAAATAGATGATATCGTTTAAAGTCGGAGTCCAAAGCATTGTAAATAGATGACTTTGTTCAAGTTGCGGATTCTTAAGGTTTGAAAATAGATGATATCGCTTAAAGTCGGATTCTTAAGCATTGTAAATAGATGACTTGTTCAAGTTGCCGATTCTTAAGCTTTGAAAATAGATGATATAGTTTAAAGTCGGATTCTAAAGCATTGTAAATAGATGACTTTGTTCAAGTTGCGGATTCTTAAGGTTTGAAAATAGATGATATCGTTTAAAGTCGGATTCTAAAGTATTGTAAATAGATGACTTTGTTCAAGTGTCGGATTCTTTAGGTTTGAAAATAGATGATATCGTTTAAAGTCGGATTCTAAAGCATTGTAAATAGATGACTTTGTTCAAGTTGCGGATTCTTAAGGTTTGAAAATAGATGATATCGTTTAAAGTCGGATTCTAAAGCATTGTAAATAGATGACTTTGTTCAAGTTGCGAGTTCTTAAGGTTTAAAACTAGATTATATCGTTTAATGTCGGATACTAAAGCATTGTAAATAGATTACTATGTTCAGGTTACGTATTCTTAAGGTTTGAAAATAGATGATATCATTTAAAGTCGGATTATAAAGCATTTGTTCAAGTTGCAGGATTTTTTAAGGTTTGAAAATAGATGATATCGTTTAAAGTCGGATTCTAAAGTATTGTAAATAGATGACTTTGTTCAAGTTGCCGATTCTTAAGCTTTGAAAATAGATGATATCGTTTAAAGTCGGATTCTAAAGCATTGTAAATAGATGACTTTGTTCAAGTGTCGGATTCTTAAGGTTTGAAAATAGATTATATCGTTTAAAGTCGGATTCTAAAGCATTGTAAATAGATGACTTTGTTCAAGTTGCGGATTCTTAAGGTTTGAAAATAGATGATATCGTTTAATGTCGGATACTAAAGCATTGTAAATAGGTGACTTTGTTCAAGTTGCCGATTCTTAAGCTTTGAAAATAGATGATATCGTTTAAAGTCAGATTCAAAAGCATTGTAAATAGATGACTTTGTTCAAGTTGCGGAGTCTTAAGGTTTGAAAATAGATGATATCATTTAAAGTCGGATTATAAAGCTGTGTAAATAGATGACTTTGTTAAAGTTGCGGATTCTTGATGTTTGAAAATGGATGACATAGTTTAAAGTCGGATTTTAAAGCATTGTTAATAGATGACTTTGTTCAAGTTGCGGATTCTTAAGGTTTGAAAATAGATGATATCGTTTAAAGTCGGATTCTAAAGCATTGTAAATTGATGACTTTGTTCAAGTTGCGGATTCTTAAGGTTTGAAAATAGATGATATCGTTTAAAGTCGGATTCTAAAGTATTGTAAATAGATGACTTTGTTCAAGTGTCGGATTCTTAAGGTTTGAAAAAAGGTGATATCGTTTAAAGTCGGATTCTAAAGCATTGTAAATAGATGACTTTGTTCAAGAGTCCGATTCTTAAGCTTTGAAAATAGATGATATCGTTTAATGTCGGATACTAAAGCATTGTAAATAGGTGACTTTGTTCAAGTTGCCGATTCTTAAGCTTTGAAAATAGATGATATCGTTTAAAGTCGGATTCCAAAGCATTGTAAATAGATGACTTTGTTAAAGTTGCGGATTCTTAAGGTTTGAAAATAGATGATATCATTTAAAGTCGGATTATAAAGCTGTGTAAATAGATGACTTTGTTCAAGTTGCGGATTTTTTAGGTTTTAACATAGATTATATCGCTTAAAGTCGGATTCCAAAGCATTGTAAATAGATGACTTTGTTCAAGTTGCGGATTCTTAAGGCATGAAAATAGATGATAGTGTTTAAAGTCGCTTTCTAAAGCATTGTAAATAGATGACTTTGTTCAAGTTGCGGATTCTTGAGGTTTGAAAATAGATTATATCGTTTAAAGTCGGATTCTAAAGCATTGTAAATAGATGACTTTGTTCAAGTTGCGGATTCTAAAGGTTTGAAAATAGATGATATCGTTTAAAGTCGGATTCTAAAGTATTGTAAATAGATGACTTTGTTAAGTTGCGGATTCTTAAGGTTTGAAAATAGATGATATCGTTTAAAGTCGGATTCTACAGCATTGTAAATAGATGACTTTGTTCAAGTTGCGGATTCTTGAGGTTTGAAAATAGATTATATCGTTTAAAGTCGGATTCTAAAGCATTGTAAATAGATGACTTTGTTCAAGTTGCGGATTCTTAAGGTTTGAAAATAGATGATATCGTTTAAGATCGGATTCCAAACCATTGTAAATAGATGACTTTGTTAAGTTGCGGATTCTTAAGGTTTGAAAATAGATGATATCGTTTAAAGTCGGATTCTACAGCATTGTAAATAGATGACTTTGTTCAAGTGGCCGATTTTTTAGGTTGTAAAATAGATGATATCGTTAAAAGTTGGATTCTAAAGCATTGTAAATAGATGACTTTGTTCAAGTTGCGGATTCTTAATGTTTGAAAATAGATGATATAGTTTAAAGTCGGATTCTAAAGCATTGTAAATAGATGACTTTGTTCAAGTGTCGGAATCTTAAGGTTTGAAAATAGATGATATCGTTTAAAGTCGGATACTAAAGCATTGTAAATAGGTGACTTTGTTCAAGTTGCCGATTCTTAAGCTTTGACAATAGATGATATCGTTTAAAGTCAGATTCCAAAGCATTGTAAATAGATGACTTTGTTCAAGTTGCAGAGTCTTAAGGTTTGAAAATAGATGATATCATTTAAAGTCGGATTATAAAGCTGTGTAAATAGATGACTTTGTTCAAGTTGCTGATTTTTTAGGTTTTAACATAGATTATATCGCTTGAAGTCGGATTCCAAAGCATTGTAAATCGATGACTTTGTTCAAGTTGCGGATTTTTTAGGTTTGAAAATAGATGATATCGTTTAATGTCGGATACTAAAGCATTGTAAATAGTTGACTTTGTTCAAGTTGCCGATTCTTTAGCTTTGAAAATAGATGATATCGTTTAAAGTCGGATTCCAAAGCATTGTAAATAGATTACTTTGTTCAAGTGGCCGATTCTAAAGGTTTTAACATAGATGATATCGGTTAAAGTCGGATTCTAAAGCATTGTAAATAGATGACTTGTTCAAGTCGCCGATTCTCAAGCTTTGAAAATAGATTATATCGTTTAAAGTCGGATTCTAAAGCACTGTAAATAGATGACTTTGTTCAAGTTGCCGATTCTTAAGGGGGGGAAATTAGATGATATCATTTAAAGTTCGATTCTAAAGCATTGTAAATAGATGACTTTGTTCAAGTTGCCGATTCTTAAGCTTTGAAAATCTATGATATCGTTTAAAGTCGGATTCTAAAGCATTGTAAATAGATTACTTTGTTCAAGTTGCCGATTCTTAAGGATTAAAAATAGATGATATCGGTTAAAGTCGGATTCTAAAGCATTGTAAATAAATGACTTTGTTCAAGTTGCGGACTCTGATAGTTTGAAAATAGATGATATCGTTTAAAGTCGGATTCTAAAGCATTGTAAATAGATTACTTTGTTCAAGTTGCGGATTTTTAAGGTTTCAAAATAGATGATATCGTTTAATGTCGGATACTAAAGCATTGTAAATAGATGACTTTGTTCAAGTTGCGGATTCTTAAGGTTTGAAAATAGATGATATCGTTTAAAGTCGGATTCTAAAGCATTGTAAATAGATTACTTTGTTCAAGTTGCGGATTCTTAAGGTTTGAAAATAGATGATATCGTTTAAAGTCGGATTCTAAAGCATTGTAAATAGAGTAAATTGTTCAAGTTGCGGATTCTTAAGGTTTGAAAATAGATTATATCGTTTAAAGTCGGATTATAAAGCTGTGTAAATAGATCACTTTGTTTAAGTTGCGGATTTTTTAGGTTTGAACATAGATGATATCGCTTAAAGTCGGATTCCAAAGCATTGTAAATAGATGACTTTGTTCAAGTTGCGGATTCTTGATGTTTTAAAATAGATGATATCGTTTAAAGTCGGATTCTAAAGCATTGTAAATAGATGACTTTGTTCAAGTTGCGGATTCTTAAGGTTTGAAAATAGATAATATCGTTTTAAGTCGGATTCTGAAGCATTGTAAATAGATTACTTTGTTCAAGTGGCGGACTCTTAAGGTTTGAAAATAGATGATATTGTTTAAAGTACGATTCTAAAGCATTGTAAGTAGATGACTTTATTACAGTTGCGGATTCTTAAGGCATGAAAATAGATGATATTGTTTAAAGTCGGATTCTAAAGCATTGTAAATAGATCACTTTGTTCAAGTTGCCGATACTTAAGGATTAAAAATAGATGATATCGGTTAAAGTCGGATTCTAAAGCATTGTTAATAGATGACTTTGTTCAAGTTGCGGATTCTTAAGGTTTGAAAATAGATGATATTGTTTTAAGTCGGATTCTAAAGCATTGTAAATAGATGACTTTGTTCAAGTTGCGGATTCTTAACGTTTTAAAATTGATGATATCGTTTAAAGTCGGATTCTAAGCATTGTAAATAGATGACTGTGTTCAAGTTGCGGATTCTTAAGGTTTGAGAATAGATCATAACGTTTAAGATCGGATTACAAACCATTGTAAATAGATGACTTTGTTAAGTTGCGGATTCTTAAGGTTTGAAAATAGATGATATCGTTTCAAGTCGGATTCTACAGCATTGTAAATAGATGACTTTGTTCAAGTGGCCGATACTTTAGGTTTGAAAATAGCTGATATTGTTTATAGTCGGATTCTAAAGCATTGTAAATAGATGACCTTGTTAAAGTTGCGAATGCTTGATGTTTGAAAATAGATGACATAGTTTAAAGACGGATTCTAAAGCATTGTAAATAGATGACTTTGTTCAAGTTGCGGATTCTTAAGGTTTGAAAATAGATGATATCGTTTAAAGTCGGATTCTACAGCATTGTAAATAGATGACTTTGTTCAAGTGGCCGATACTTTAGGTTTGAAAATAGATGATATCGTTTAAAGTCGCATTCTAAAGCATTGTAAATAGATGACTTTCTTCAAGTTGCGAATTCTTAAGGTTTGAAAATAGATGATATCGTTTTAAGTCGGATTCTAAAGCATTGTAAATAGATGACTTGGTTCAAGTTGCGGATTCTAAAGCTTTGAAAATAGATGATATCGGTTAAAGTCGGATTCTAAAGTATTGTAAATAGATGACTTTGTTCAAGTTGCGGATTCTTAAGGTTTGAAAATAGATGATATCGTTTAAAGTCGGATTCTAAAGCATTGTAAATAGATGACTTTGTTCAAGTTGCGGATTCTTAAGGTTTGAAAATAGATGATATCGTTTAAGATCGGATTCCAAACCATTGTAAACAGATGACTTTGTTAAGTTGCGGATTCTTAAGGTTTGAAAATAGATGATATCGTTTAAAGTCGGATTCTACAGCATTGTAAATAGATGACTTTGTTCAAGTGGCCGATACTTAAGGTTTGAAAATAGATGATATCGTTTATAGTCGGATTCTAAAGCATTGTAAATAGATGACCTGGTTCACGTTGCGGATGCTTGATGTTTGAAAATAAATGACATAGTTTAAAGTCGGATTCTAAAGCATTGTAAATTGATGACTTTGTTCAAGTTGCGGATTCTTAAGGTTTGAAAATAGATGATATCGTTTAAAGTCGGATTCTAAAGCATTGTAAATAGATGACTTTGTTCAAGTGGCAGACTCTTAAGGTTTGAAAATAGATGATATCGTTTAAAGTACGATTCTAAAGCATTGTAAGTAGATGACTTTATTAAAGTTGCGGATTCTTAAGGTATTAAAATAGATGACATTGTTTAAAGTCGCATTCTAAAGCATTGTAAATAGATGACTTTGTTCAAGTTGCGGATTCTTAAGGTTTGAATATAGATGATATCGGTTTAAGTCGGAGTATAAAGCATTGTAAATAGATAACTTTGTTCAAGTTGCGGATTCTTAAGGTTTTAAAATAGATGATATCGTTTAAAGTCTGATTCTAACGCATTGTAAATAGATGACTTTGTTCAAGTTGCGGATTCTTTAGGTTTGAAAATAGATGATATCGTTTAAAGTCGGATTCTAAAGCATTGTAAATAGATGACTTTGTTCAAGTTGCGGATTCTTAAGGTTTGAAAATAGATGATATCGTTTAAAGTCGGATTCTAAAGCATTGTAAATAAATGACTTTGTTCAAGTTGCGGATTCCTCAGGTTTGAAAATAGATGATATCCTTTAAAGTCGGATTCTAAAGCATTGTAAATAGATGACTTTGTTCAAGTTGCGAGTTCTTAAGGTTTGAAAATAGATGATATCGTTTAAAGTCGGATTCCAAAGCATTGTAAATAGATTACTTTGTTCAAGTTGCCGATTCTAAAGGTTTTAACATAGATGATATCGGTTAAAGTCGGATTCTAAAGCATTGTAAATAGATGACTTGTTCAAGTCGCTGATTCTCAAGCTTTGAAAATAGATTATATCGTTTAAAGTCGGATTCTAAAGCACTGTAAATAGATGACTTTGTTCAAGTTGCCGATTCTTAAGGGGGGGAAAATAGATGATATCATTTAAAGTTCGATTCTAAAGCATTGTAAATAGATGACTTTGTTCAAGTTGCCGATTCTTAAGCTTTGAAAATCTATGATATCGTTTAAAGTCGGATTCTAAAGCATTGTAAATAGATTACTTTGTTCAAGTTGCGGATTCTTAAGGATTAAAAATAGATGATATCGGTTAAAGTCGGATTCTAAAGCATTGTAAATAAATGACTTTGTTCAAGTTGCGGACTCTGATAGTTTGAAAATAGATGATATCGTTTAAAGTCGGATTCTAAAGCATTGTAAATAGATGACTTTGTTCAAGTTGCGGATTCTTAAGGTTTGAAAATAGATGATATCGTTTAAAGTCGGATTCTAAAGCATTGTAAATAGATGACTTTGTTCAAGTTGCGGATTCTTAAGGTTTGAAAATAGATGATATCGTTTAAAGTCGGATTCTAAAGCATTGTAAATAGATGACTTTGTTCAAGTTGCGGATTCTTAAGGTTTGAAAATAGATGATATCGTTTAAAGTCGGATTCTAAAGCATTGTAAATAGATGAAATTGTTCAAGTTGCGGATTCTTAAGGTTTGAAAATAGATTATATCGTTTAAAGTCGGATTCTAAAGCATTGTAAATAGATGACTTTGTTCAAGTTGCGGATTCTTAAGGTTTGAAAATAGATGATATCGTTTAAAATCGGATTCTAAAGCATTGTAAATAGATGACTTTGTTCCAGTTGCGGATTCTTAAGGTTTGAAAATAGATGATATCGTTTAAAGTCGTATTCTAAAGCATTGTAAATAGATGACTTTGTTCAAGTTGCGGATTCTTAAGGTTTGAAAATAGATGATATCATTTAAAGTCGGATTATAAAGCTGTGTAAATAGATGACTTTGTTTAAGTTGCGGATTTTTTAGGTTTGAACATAGATGATATCGCTTAAAGTCGGATTCCAAAGCATTGTAAATAGATGACTTTGTTCAAGTTGCGGATTCTTGATGTTTTACAATAGATGATATCGTTTAAAGTCGGATTCTAAAGCATTGTAAATAGATGACTTTGTTCAAGTTGCGGATTCTTAAGGTTTGAAAATAGATAATATCGTTTTAAGTCGGATTCTGAAGCATTGTAAATAGATTACTTTGTTCAAGTGGCGGACTCTTAAGGTTTGAAAATAGATGATATTGTTTAAAGTACGATTCTAAAGCATTGTAAGTAGATGACTTTATTACAGTTGCGGATTCTTAAGGCATGAAAATAGATGATATTGTTTAAAGTCGGATTCTAAAGCATTGTAAATAGATGACTTTGTTCAAGTTGCCGATACTTAAGGATTAAAAATAGATGATATTGGTTAAAGTCGGATTCTAAAGCATTGTAAATAGATGACATGGTTTACGTTGCGGACTCTGATAGTTTGAAAATAGATTATATCGTTTAAAGTCGGATTCTAAAGCATTGTTAATAGATGACTTTGTTAAAGTTGCGGATTCTTAAGGTTTGAAAATAGATGATATTGTTTTAAGTCGGATTCTAAAGCATTGTAAATAGATGACTTTGTTCAAGTTGCGGATTCTTAAGGTTTGAAAATTGATGATATCGTTTGAAGTCAGATTCTAAGCATTGTAAATAGATGACTGTGTTCAAGTGTCGGATTCTTAAGGTTTGAGAATAGATCATAACGTTTAAGATCAGATTACAAACCATTGTAAATAGATGACTTTGTTAAGTTGCGGATTCTTAAGGTTTGAAATTAGATGATATCGTTTAAAGTCGGATTCTACAGCATTGTAAATAGATGACTTTGTTCAAGTGGCCGATACTTTAGGTTTGAAAATAGCTGATATTGTTTATAGTCGGATTCTAAAGCATTGTAACTAGATGACCTTGTTCAAGTTGCGAATGCTTGATGTTTCAAAATTAATGACATAGTTTAAAGACGGATTCTAAAGCATTGTAAATAGATGACTTTGTTCAAGTTGCGAATTCTTAAGGTTTGAAAATAGATGATATCGTTTTAAGTCGGATTCTAAAGCATTGTAAATAGATGACTTGGTTCAAGTTGCGGATTCTAAAGGTTTGAAAATAGATGATATCGGTTAAAGTCGGATTCTAAAGTATTGTAAATAGATGACTTTGTTCAAGTTGCGGATTCTTAAGGTTTGAAAATAGATGATATCGTTTAAAGTCGGATTCTAAAGCATTGTAAATAGATGACTTTGTTCAAGTTGCGGATTCTTAAGGTTTGAAAATAGATGATATCGTTTAAGATCGGATTCCAAACTATTGTAAATAGATGACTTTGTTAAGTTGCGGATTCTTAAGGTTTGAAAATAGATGATATCGTTTAAAGTCGGATTCTACAGCATTGTAAATAGATGACTTTGTTCAAGTGGCCGATACTTTAGGTTTGAAAATAGATGATATCGTTTATAGTCGGATTCTAAAGCATTGTAAATAGATGACCTTGTTCACGTTGCGGATGCTTGATGTTTGAAAATAAATGACATAGTTTAAAGTCGGATTCTAAAGCATTGTAAATAGATGACTTTGTTCAAGTTGCGGATTCTTAAGGTTTGAAAATAGATGATATCGTTTTAAGTCTGATTCTAACGCATTGTAAATAGATGAGATTGTTCAAGTTGCGGATTCTTTAGGTTTGAAAATAGATGATATCGTTTAAAGTCATATTCTAAAGCATTGTAAATAGATGACTTTGTTCAAGTTGCGGATTCTTAAGGTTTGAAAATAGATGATATCGTTTAAAGTCGGATTCTAAAGCATTGTAAATAAATGACTTTGTTCAAGTTGCGGATTCTTAAGGTTTGAAAATAGATGATATCCTTAAAAGTCGGATTCTTAAGCATTGTAAATAGATGACTTTGTTCAAGTTGCGAGTTCTTAAGGTTTGAAAATAGATGATATCGTTTAAAGTCGGATTCTAAAGCATTGTAAATAGATGACTTTGTTCAAGTTGCGGATTCTTAAGGTTTGAAAATAGAAGATAATGTTTAAAGTAGGATTCAAAAGCATTGTAAATAGATGACTTCGTTCAAGTTGCGGATTCTTAAGGTTTGAAAATAGATGATATCGTTTAAAGTCGGATTCTACAGCATTGTCAATAGATTACTTTGTTCAAGTGGCCGATACTTTAGGTTTGAAAATAGATGATATCGTTTGAAGTCGGATTCTAAAGCATTGTAAATAGATGACTTTGTTTAAGTTGCCGATTCTTAAGCTTTTAAAATAGATGATATCGTTTAAAGTCGGAGTCCAAAGCATTGTAAATAGATGACTTTGTTCAAGTTGCGGATTCTTAAGGTTTGAAAATAGATGATATCGCTTAAAGTCGGATTCTTAAGCATTGTAAATAGATGACTTGTTCAAGTTGCGGATTCTTAAGCTTTGAAAATAGATGATATAGTTTAAAGTCGGATTCTAAAGCATTGTAAATAGATGACTTTGTTCAAGTTGCGGATTCTTAAGGTTTGAAAATAGATGATATCGTTTAAAGTCGGATTCAAAAGTATTGTAAATAGATGACTTTGTTCAAGTGTCGGATTCTTTAGGTTTTAAAATAGATGATATCGTTTAAAGTCGGATTCTAAAGCATTGTAAATAGATGACTTTGTTCAAGTTGCGGATTCTTAAGGTTTGAAAATAGATGATATCGTTTAAAGTCGGATTCTAAAGCATTGTAAATAGAGGACTTTGTTCAAGTTGCGAGTTCTTAAGGTTTAAAACTAGATGATATCGTTTAATGTCGGATACTAAAGCATTGTAAATAGATTACTATGTTCAAGTTACGTATTCTTAAGGTTTGAAAATAGATGATATCATTTAAAGTCGGATTATAAAGCATTTGTTCAAGTTGCGGATTTTTTAAGGTTTGAAAATAGATGATATCGTTTAAAGTCGGATTCTAAAGTATTGTAAATAGATGACTTTGTTCAAGTTGCCGATTCTTAAGCTTTGAAAATAGATGATATCGTTTAAAGTCGGATTCTAAAGCATTGTAAATAGATGACTTTGTTCAAGTTGCCGATTCTTAAGGTTTTGAAATAGATGATATAGTTTCAAGTCGGATTCTAAAGCATTTCAAATCAATGACTTGTTCAAGTCGCCGATTCTCAAGCTTTGAAAATAGATGATATCGTTTAAAGTTGGATTCTAAAGCACTGTAAATAGATGACTTTGTTCAAGTTGCCGATTCTTAAAGTTTGAAAATAGATGATATCGTTTCAAGTTCGATTCTAAAGCATTGTAAATAGATGACTTTGTACAAGTTGCCGATTCTTAAGAATTGAAAATAGATGATATCGTTTAAAGTCGGATTCTAAAGCATTGTAAATAGATGACTTTGTTCAAGTTGCCGATTCTTAAAAATTAAAAATAGATGATATCGGTTAAAGTCGTATTCTAAAGCATTGTAAATAGATGACTTTGTTCAAGTTGCGGATTCTTAAGGTTTGAAAATTGATGATATCGTTTAAAGTCGGATTCTAAAGCATTGTAAATAGATAACTGTGTTCAAGTTGCGGATTCTTAAAGTTTGAAAATAGATGATATCGTTTAAGATCGGATTCCAAACAATTGTAAATAGATGACTTTGTTCAAGTTGCGGATTCTTAAGGTTTTAAAATAGATGATATCGTTTAAAGTCGGATTCTACAGCATTGTAAATAGATGACTTTGTTCAAGTGGCCGATACTTAAGGTTTGAAAATAGATGATATCGTTTAAAGTCGGATTCTAAAGCATTGTAAATAGATGACTTTGTTCAAGTTACCGATACTTAAGGATTAAAAATAGATGATATCGGTTAAAGTCGGATTCTAAAGCATTGTAAATAGATGACATGGTTCACGTTGCGGACTCTGATAGTTTGAAAATAGATTATATCGTTTAAAGTCGGATTCTAAAGCATTGTTAATAGATGACTTTGTTCAAGTTGCGGATTCTTAAGGTTTGAAAATAGATGATATTGTTTTAAGTCGGATTCTAAAGCATTGTAAATAGATGACTTTGTTCAAGTTGCGGATTCTTAAGGTTTGAAAATTGATGATATCGTTTAAAGTCGGATTCTAAGCATTGTAAATAGATGACTGTGTTCAAGTTGCGGATTCTTAAGGTTTGAGAATAGATCATATCGTTTAAGATCGGATTACAAACCATTGTAAATAGATGACTTTGTTAAGTTGCGGATTCTTAAGGTTTGAAAATAGATGATATCGTTTAAAGTCAGATTCTACAGCATTGTAAATAGATGACTTTGTTCAAGTGGCCGATACTTTAGGTTTGAAAATAGCTGATATTGTTTATAGTCGGATTCTAAAGCATTGTAAATAGATGACCTTGTTCAAGTTGCGAATGCTTGATGTTTGAAAATAGATGACATCGTTTAAAGACGGATTCTAAAGCATTGTAAATAGATGACTTTGTTCAAGTTGCGGATTCTTAAGGTTTGAAAATAGATGATATCGTTTAAAGTCGGATTCTACAGCATTGTAAATAGATGACTTTGTTCAAGTGGCCGATACTTTAGGTTTGAAAATAGATTATATCGTTTAAAGTCGGATTCTAAAGCATTGTAAATAGATGACCTTGTTCAAGTTGCGGATTCTTGATGTTTGAAAATAGATGATATCGTTTTAAGTCGGATTCTAAAGAATTGTAAATAGATGACTTTGTTCAAGTTGCGGATTCTTAAGGTTTGAAAATAGATGATATCGTTTCAAGTCGGATTCTAAAGCATTGTCAATAGATGACTTTGTTCAAGTTTCCGATTCTCAAGCTTTGAAAATAGATGATATCGTTTAAAGTCAGATTCCAAAGCATTGTAAATAGATGACTTTGTTCAAGTTGCCGATTCTTAAGGTTTTTAAATAGATGATATCGTTTCAAGTCGGATTCTAAAGCATTGTAAATAGATGACTTTGTTCAAGTTTCCGATACTTAAGGATTAAAAATAGATGATATCGTTTAAAGTCGGATTCTAAAGCATTGTAACTAGATGACTTTGTTCACGTTGCGGACTCTGATAGTTTGAAAATAGATTATATCGTTTAAAGTCGGATTCTAAAGCATTGTTAATAGATGACTTTGTTCAAGTTGCGGATTCTTAAGGTTTGAAAATAGATGATATCGTTTAAAGTCGGATTCTAAGCATTGTAAATAGATGACTGTGTTCAAGTTGCGGATTCTTAAGGTTTGAAAATAGATGATATCGTTTAAGATCGGATTACAAACCATTGTAAATAGATGACTTTGTTAAGTTGCGGATTCTTAAGGTTTGAAAATAGATGATATCGTTTAAAGTCGGATTCTACAGCATTGTAAATAGATGACTTTGTTCAAGTGGCCGATACTTTAGGTTTGAAAATAGATGATATCGTTTATAGTCGGATTCTAAAGCATTGTAAATAGATGACCTTGTTCAAGTTGCGGATGCTTGATGTTTGAAAATAGATGACATAGTTTAAAGTCGGATTCTAAAGCATTGTAAATAGATGACTTTGTTCAAGTTGCGGATTCTTAAGGTTTGAAAATAGATGATATCGTTTAAAGGCGGATTCTAAAGCATAGTAAATAGATGAATTTGTTTAAGTGGCGGACTCTTAAGGTTTGAAAATAGATGATAGTGTTTTAAGTACGATTCTAAAGCATTGTAAGTAGATGACTTTATAACACTTGCGGATTCTTAAGGTTTGAAAATAGATGACATTGTTTAAAGTCGCATTCTAAAGCATTGTAAATAGATGACTTTGTTCAAGTTGCGGATTCTTAAGGTTTGAAAATAGATGATATCGGTAAAAGTCGGATTCTAAAGCATTGTAAATAGATGACTTTGTTCAAGTTGCGGATTCTTAAGGTTTGAAAATAGATGATATCCTTTAAAGTCGGATTCTAAAGCATTGTAAATAGATGACTTCGTTCAAGTTGCGGATTCTTAAGGTTTGAAAATAGATGATATCGTTTAAAGTCGGATTCTAAAGCATTGTAAATAGATGACTTTGTTGAAGTTGCGGATTCTTAAGGTTTGAAAATAGATTATATCGTTTAAAGTCGGATTCTAAAGCATTGTAAATAAATGACTTTGTTCAAGTTGCGGATTCTTAAGGGGGTTAAAATAGATGATATCGTTTAAAGTCGGATTCTAAAGCATTGTAAATAGATGACTTTGTTCAAGTTGCGGATTCTTAAGGTTTGAAAATAGAAGATAATGTTTAAAGTAGGATTCAAAAGCATTGTAAATAGATGACTTCGTTCAAGTTGCGGATTCTTTAGGTTTTAAATCAGATGATATCGTTGCAAGGGTGATTCTAAAGCATTGTAAATAGATGACTTTGTTCAAGTTGCGGATTCTTAAGGGTTGAAAATCGATGATATCGTTTGAAGTCGCATTCTAAAGCATTGTAAACAGATGACTTTGTTTAAGTTGCCGATTCTTAAGCTTTGAAAAAAGATGATATCGTTTAAAGTCGGATTCCAAAGCATTGTAAATAGATGACTTTGTTCAAGTTGCGGATTCTTAAGGTTTGAAAATAGATGACACCGTTTAAAGTAGGATTCTTAAGCATTGTAAATAGATAGCTTGTACAAGTTGCCGATTCTTAAGCTTTGAAAATAGATGATATGGTTTAAAGCCGGATTCTAAAGCATTGTAAATAGATAACTTTGGTCAAGATGCGGACTCTTAAGGTTTGAAAATAGATGATATTGTTTAAAGTACGATTCTAAAGACTTGTAAGTAGATGACTTTATTACAGTTGCGGATTCTTAAGGTTTGAAAATAGATGACATTGTTTAAAGTCGCATTCTAAAGCATTGTAAATAGATGACTTTGTTCAAGTTGCAGATTCTTAAGGTTTGAAAATAGATGATATCGGTTAAAGTCGGATTCTAAAGCATTGTAAATAGATGACTTTGTTCAAGTTGCGGATTCTTAAGGTTTGAAAATAGATGATATCGTTTTAAGTCGGATTCTACAGCATTGTAAATAGATGACTTTGTTCAAGTGGCCGATACTTTAGGTTTGAAAATAGATGATATCGTTTAAAGTCGGATTCTAAAGCATTGTAAATAGATGACTTTGTTCAAGTGTCGGATTCTTAAGGTTTGAAAATAGATGATATCGTTTAAAGTCGGATTCTAAAGCATTGTAAATAGATGACTTTGGTCAAAATGCGGTCTCTTAAGGTTTGAAAATAGATGATATTGTTTAAAGTACGATTCTAAAGACTTGTAAGTAGATGACTTTATTACAGTTGCGGATTCTTAAGGTTTGAAAATAGATGACATTGTTTAAAGTCGCATTCTAAAGCATTGTAAATAGATGACTTTGTTCAAGTGGCGGATTCTTAAGGTTTGAAAATAGATGATATCGTTTAAAGTCGGATTCTAAAGCATTGTAAATAGATGACTTTGTTCAAGTTGCGGATTCTTAAGGTTTGAAAATAGATTATATCGTTTAAAGTCGGATTCTAAAGCATTGTAAATAAATGACTTTGTTCAAGTTGCGGATTCTTAAGGGGGTGAAAATAGATGATATCGTTAAAAGTCGGATTCTAAAGCATTGTAAATAGATGACTTTGTTCAAGTTGCGGATTCTAAAGGTTTGAAAATAGAAGATAATGTTTAAAGTAGGATTCAAAAGCATTGTAAATAGATGACTTCGTTCAAGTTGCGGATTCTTTAGGTTTTAAATCAGATGATATCGTTGCAAGTGTGATTCTAAAGCATTTTAAATAGATGACTTTGTTCAAGTTGCGGATTCTTAAGGGTTGAAAATCGATGATATAGTTTAAAGTCGGATTCTAAAGCATTGTAAATAGATGACTTTGTTCAAGTGGCCGATTCTTTAGGTTTGAAAATAGATGATATCGTTTAAAGTCGGATTCTAAAGCATTGTAAATAGATGACTTTGTTCAAGTTGCGGATTCTTAAAGTTTGAAAATAGATGACATAGTTTAAAGTCGGATTCTAAAGCATTGTAACTAGATTACTTTGTTAAAGTGGCGGACTCTTAAGATTTGAAAATAGATGATATTGTTTAAAGTACGATTCTAAAGCATTGTAAGTAGATGACTTTATTACAGTTGCGGATTCTTAAGCTTGAAAATAGATGATATTGTTTAAAGTCGCATTCTAAAGCATTGTAATTAGATGACTTTGTTCAAGTTGCAGATTCTTAAGGTTTGAAAATAGATGATATCGTTTGAAGTCGAATTTTAAAGCATTGTAAATAGATGACTTTGTTCAAGTTGCGGTTTCTTAAGGTTTGAAAATAGATGATATCGTTTAAAGTCGGATTCTAAAGCATTGTAAATTGATGACTCTGTTCAAGTTGCGGATTCTTAAGGTTTGAAAATAGATGATATCGTTTAAAGTCGGATTTAAAAGTATTGTAAATAGATGACTTTGTTCAAGTGTCGGATTCTCAAGGTTTGAAAAAAGGTGATATCGTTTAAAGTCGGATTCTAAAGCATTGTAAATAGATGACTTTGTTCAAGTTGCTTATTCTTAAGGTTTGAAAATAGATGATATCGTTTAATGTAGGATACTAAAGCATTGTAAATAGGTGACTTTGTTCAAGTTGCCGATTCTTAAGCTTTTAAAATAGATGATATCGTTTAAAGTCGGATTCCAAAGCATTGTAACTAGATGACTTTGTTCAAGTTGCGGATTCTTAAGGTTTGAAAATAGATGATATCATTTAAAGTCGGATTATAAAGCTGTGTAAATAGATGACTTTGTTCAAGTTGCGGATTTTTTAGGTTTGAACATAGATTATATCGCTTAAAGTCGGATTCCAAAGCATTGTAAATAGATGACTTTGTTCACGTTGCGGATTCTTGATGTTTGAAAATAGATGACATAGTTTAAAGTCGGATTCTAAAGCATTGTAAATAGATGACTTTGTTCAAGTTGCGGATTCTTAAGGTTTGAAAATAGATGATATCGTTTAAAGTCGGATTCTGAAGCATTGTAAATAGATTACTTTGTTCAAGTGGCGGACTCTTAAGGTTTGAAAATAGATGATATTGTTTAAAGTACGATTCTAAAGCATTGTAAGTAGATGACTTTATTACAGTTGAGGATTCTTAAGGCATGAAAGTAGATGATATTGTTTAAAGTCGCTTTCTAAAGCATTGTAAATAGATGACTTTGTTCAAGTTGCGGATTCTTAAGGTTTGAAAATAGATGATATCGTTTAAAGTCGGATTCTAAAGCATTGTAATTTAATGAGTTTGTTCAAGTTGCGGATTCTAAAGGTTTGAAAATAGATGATATCGTTTAAAGTCGGATTCTAAAGTATTGTAAATAGATGACTTTGTTCAAGTTGCGGATGCTAAAGGTTTGAAAATAGATGATATCGTTTAAAGTATGATTCTAAAGCATTGTAAATAGATGACTTTGTTCGAGTTGCAGATTCTTAAGGTTTGAAAATAGATGATATCGTTTAAAGTCGGATTTTAAAGCATTGTAAATAGATGACTTAGTTCAAGTTGCGGATTCTTAAGGTTTGAAAATAGATGATATCGTTTAAAGTCGGATTCTATAGCATTGTAAATAGATGACTTTGTTCAAGTTGCGGATTCTTAAGGTTTGAAAATAGATGATATCGTTTAAAGTCGGATTCTAAAGTATTGTAAATAGATGACTTTGTTCAAGGGTCGGATTCTTAAGGTTTGAAAATAGATGATATCGTTTAAAGTCGGATTCTAAAGCATTGTAAATAGATGACTTTGTTCAAGTTGCGGATTCTTAAGGTTTGAAAATAGATGATATCGTTTAATGTCGGATACTAAAGCATTGTAAATAGATGACTTTGTTCAAGTTGCCGATTCTTAAGGTTTGAAAATAGATGATATCGTTTAAAGTCGGATTCTAAAGCATTGTAAATTGATGACTTTGTTCAAGTTGCGGATTCTTAAGGTTTGAAAATAGATGATATCGTTTAAAGTCGGATTCTAAAGCATTGTAAATAGATGACTTTGTTCAAGTTGCGGATTTTTTAGGTTTGAACATAGATTATATCGCTTAAAGTGGGATTCCAAAGCATTGTAAATAGATGACTTTGTTCAAGTTGCGGATTCTTGATGTTTGTAAATAGATGACATAGTTTAAAGTCGGATTCTAAAGCATTGTAAATAGATGACTTTGTTAAAGTTGCGGATTCTTAAGGTTAGAAAATAAATGATATCGTTTTAAGTCGGATTCTAAAGCATTGTAAACAGATGATTTGGTTCAAGTTGCGGATTCTAAAGATTTGAAAATAGATGATATCGTTTAAAGTTGGATTCTAAAGTATTGTAAATAGATGACTTTGTTCAAGTGTCGGATTCGTAAGGCTTGAAAATAGATGATATCGATTAAAGTCGCATTCTAAAGCATTGTAAATAGATGACTTTGTTCAAGTTGCGAATTCTAAAGGTTTAGAAATAGATGATATCGTTGTAAGTCGGATTCTAAAGCATTGTAAATAGATGATTTTGTTCAAGTTGCGGATTCTAAAGATTTGAAAATAGATGATATCATTTAAAGTCGGATTCTAAAGTATTGTAAATAGATGACTTTGTTCAAGTTGCGGATTCTTAAGGTTTGAAAATAGATGATATCGTTTAAAGTCGGATTCTAAAGCATTGTAAATAGATGACTTTGTTCCAGTTGCAGATTCTTAAGGTTTGAAAATAGATGATATCGTTTAAAGTCGGATTTTAAAGCATTGTAAGTAGATGACTTTGTTCAAGTTGCGGATTCTTAAGGTTTGAAAATAGATGATATCGTTTAAAGTCGGATTCTAAAGCATTGTAAATTGATGACTTTGTTCAAGTTGCGGATTCTTAAGGTTTGAAAATAGATGATATCGTTTAAAGTCGGATTCTAAAGTATTGTAAATAGATGACTTTGTTGAAGTGTCGGATTCTTAAGGTTTGAAAAAAGGTGATATCGTTTAAAGTCGGATTCTAAAGCATTGTAAATAGATGACTTTGTTCAAGTTGCTGATTCTTAAGGTTTGAAAAGAGATGATATCGT
The DNA here is from genome assembly GCA_963556195.1 of Sepiola atlantica. Classification (NCBI taxonomy): domain Eukaryota; kingdom Metazoa; phylum Mollusca; class Cephalopoda; order Sepiida; family Sepiolidae; genus Sepiola; species Sepiola atlantica. Next base: position 753,287 of record CAUVYP010000989.1, read on the forward strand.
TTAATGTCAGATACTAAAGCATTGTAAATAGGTGACTTTGTTCAAGTTGCCGATTCTTAAGCTTTGAAAATAGATGATATCGTTAAAAGTCGGATTCCAAAGCATTGTAAATAGATGACTTTGTTCAAGTTGCGGATTCTTAAGGTTTGAAAATAGATGATATCGTTTAAAGTCGGATTCTAAAGCATTGTAAATAGATGACTTTGTTCAAGTTGCGGATTTTTTAGGTTTGAACATAGATTATATCGCTTAAAGTCGGATTCCAAAGCATTGTAAATAGATGACGTTGTTAAAGTTGCGGATTCTAAAGGTTAGAAAATAGATGATATCGTTTTAAGTCGGATTCTAAAGCATTGTAAACAGATGATTTGGTTCAAGTTGCGGATTCTAAAGGTTTGAAAATAGATGATATCGTTTAAAGTTGGATTCTAAAGTATTGTAAATAGATGACTTTGTTCAAGTGTCGGATTCTTAAGGTTTGAAAATAGATGATATCGTTTAAGATCGGATTCTAAAGCATTGTAAATAGATGACTTTGTTCAAGTTGCAGATTCTTAAGGTTTTAAAATAGATGATATCGTTTAAAGTCGGATTTTAAAGCATTGTAAATAGATGACTTTGTTCAAGTTGCGGATTCTTAAGGTTTGAAAATAGATGATATCGTTTAAAGTCGGATTCTAAAGCATTGTAAATTGATGACTTTGTTCAAGTTGCGGATTCTTAAGGTTTGAAAATAGATGATATCGTTTAAAGTCGGATTCTAAAGTATTGTAAATAGATGACTTTGTTCAAGTGTCGGATTCTTAAGGTTTGAAAAAAGGTGATATCGTTTAAAGTCGGATTCTAAAGCATTGTAAATAGATGACTTTGTTCAAGTTGCTGATTCTTAAGGTTTGAAAATAGATGATATCGTTTAATGTCGGATACTAAAGCATTGTAAATAGGTGACTTTGTTCAAGTTGCCGATTCTTAAGCTTTGAAAATAGATGATATCGTTAAAAGTCGGATTCCAAAGCATTGTAAATAGATGACTTTGTTCAAGTTGCGGATTCTTAAGGTTTGAAAATAGATGATATCGTTTAAAGTCGGATTCTAAAGCATTGTAAATAGATGACTTTGTTCAAGTTGCGGATTTTTTAGGTTTGAACATAGATTATATCGCTTAAAGTCGGATTCCAAAGCATTGTAAATAGATGACTTTGTTCAAGTTGCGGATTCTTGATGTTTGTAAATAGATGACATAGTTTAAAGTCGGATTTTAAAGCATTGTAAATAGATGACTTTGTTAAAGTTGCGGATTCTTAAGGTTTCAAAATAGATGATATCGTTTAAAGTCGGATTCTAAAGCATTGTAAATTGATGACTTTGTTCAAGTTGCGGATTCTTAAGGTTTGAAAATAGATGATATCGTTTAAAGTCGGATTCTAAAGTATTGTAAATAGATGACTTTGTTCAAGTGTCGGATTCTTAAGGTTTTAAAAAAGGTGATATCGTTTAAAGTCGGATTCTAAAGCATTGTAAATAGATGACTTTGTTCAAGTTGCTGATTCTTAAGGTTTGAAAATAGATGATATGGTTTAATGTCGGATACTAAAGCATTGTAAATAGGTGACTTTGTTCAAGTTGCCGATTCTTAAGCTTTGAAATCAGATGATATCGTTTAAAGTCGGATTCCAAAGCATTGTAAATAGATGACTTTGTTCAAGTTGCGGATTCTTAAGGTTTGAAAATAGATGATATCATTTAAAGTCGGATTATAAAGCTGTGTAAATAGATGACTTTGTTCAAGTTGCGGATTTTTTAGGTTTGAACATAGATTATATCGCTTAAAGTCGGATTCCAAAGCATTGTAAATAGATGACTTTGTTCAAGTTGCGGATTCTTGATGTTTGTAAATAGATGACATAGTTTAAAGTCGGATTTTAAAGCATTGTAAATAGATGACTTTGTTAAAGTTGCGGATTCTTAAGGTTTGAAAATAGATGATATCGTTTAAAGTCGGATTCTAAAGCATTGTAAATTGATGACTTTGTTCAAGTTGCGGATTCTTTAGGTTTGAAAATAGATGATATCGTTTAAAGTCGGATTCTAAAGTATTGTAAATACATGACTTTGTTCAAGTGTCAGATTCTTAAGGTTTGAAAAAAGGTGATATCGTTTAAAGTCGGATTCTAAAGCATTGTAAATAGATGACTTTGTTCAAGTTGCTGATTCTTAAGGTTTGAAAATAGATGATATCGTTTAATGTCGGATACTAAAGCATTGTAAATAGGTGACTTTGTTCAAGTTGCCGATTCTTAAGCTTTGAAAATAGATGATATCGTTTAAAGTCGGATTCCAAAGCATTGTAAATAGATGACTTTGTTCAAGTTGCGGATTCTTAAGGTTTGAAAATAGATGATATCATTGAAAGTCGGATTATAAAGCTGTGTAAATAGATGACTTTGTTCAAGTTGCGGATTTTTTAGGTTTGAACATAGATTATATCGCTTAAAGTCGGATTCCAAAGCATTGTAAATAGATGACTTTGTTCAAGTTGCGGATTCTTGATGTTTTTAAATAGATGACATAGTTTAAAGTCGGATTTTAAAGCATTGTAAATAGATGACTTTGTTAAAGTTGCGGATTCTTAAGGTTTGAAAATAGATGATATCGTTTAAAGTCGGATTCTCAAGCATTGTAAATAGATGACTTTGTTCAAGTTGCGGATTCTTAAGGCATGAAAATAGATGATATTGTTTAAAGTCGCTTTCTAAAGCATTGTAAATAGATTACTTTGTTCAAGTTGCGGATTCTTAAGGTTTGAAAATAGATTATATCGTTTAAAGTCGGATTCTAAAGCATTGTAAATAGATGACTTTGTTCAAGTTGCGGATTCTAAAAGTTTGAAAATAGATGATATCGTTTAAAGTCGGCTTCTAAAGTATTGTAAATAGATGACTTTGTTCAAGTTGCGGATTCTTAAGGTTTGAAAATATATGATATCGTTTAAGATCGGATTCCAAACCATTGTAAATAGATGACTTTGTTAAGTTGCGGATTCTTAAGGTTTGAAAATAGATGATATCGTTTAAAGTCGGATTCTACAGCATTGTAAATAGATGACTTTGTTCAAGTGGCCGATTTTTTAGGTTTGAAAATAGATGATATCGTTAAAAGTTGGATTCTAAAGCATTGTAAATAGATGACTTTGTTCAAGTTGCGGATTCTTAATGTTTGAAAATAGATGATATAGTTTAAAGTCGGATTCTAAAGCATTGTAAATAGATGACTTTGTTCAAGTGTCGGATTCGGAAGGTTTGAAAATAGATGATATCGTTTTAAGTCGGATTCTAAAGCATTGTAAATAGATGACTTTGTTCAAGTTGCGGATTCTTAAGGTTTGAAAATAGATGATATCGTTTTATGTCGGATACTAAAGCATTGTAAATAGGTGACTTTGTTCAAGTTGCCGATTCTTAAGCTTTGAAAATAGATGATATCGTTTAAAGTCAGATTCCAAAGCATTGTAAATAGATGACTTTGTTCAAGTTGCGGAGTCTTAAGGTTTGAAAATAGATGATATCATTTAAAGTCGGATTATAAAGCTGTGGAAATAGATGACTTTGTTCAAGTGTCGGATTCTTGATGTTTGTAAATAGATGACATAGTTTAAAGTCGGATTTTAAAGCATTGTAAATAGATGACTTTGTTCAAGTTGCGCATTCTTAAGGTTTAAAAATAGATGATATCGTTTAAAGTCGCATTCTAAAGCATTGTAAATTGATGACTTTGTTCAAGTTGCGGATTCTTTAGGTTTGAAAATAGATGATATCGTTTAAAGTCGGATACTAAAGCATTGTAAATAGATGACTTTGTTCAAGTTGCCGATTCTTAAGCTTTGAAAATAGATGATATCGTTTAAAGTCGGATTCCAAAGCATTGTAAATAGATGACTTTGTTCAAGTTGCGGATTCTTAAGGTTTGAAAATAGATGATATCATTTACAGTCGGATTATAAAGCTGTGTAAATAGATGACTTTGTTCAAGTTGTGGATTTTTTAGGTTTGAACATAGATTATATCGCTTAAAGTCGGATTCCAAAGCATTGTAAATAGATGACTTTGTTCAAGTTGCGGATTCTTAAGGCATGAAAATAGATGATATTGTTTAAAGTCGCTTTCTAAAGCATTGTAAATAGATGACTTTGTTCAAGTTGCGGATTCTTAAGGTTTGAAAATAGATTATATCGTTTAAAGTCGGATTCTAAAGCATTGTAAATAGATGACTTTGTTCAAGTTGCGGATTCTAAAGGTTTGAAAATAGATGATATCGTTTAAAGTCGGATTCTAAAGTATTATAAATAGATGACTTTGTTCAAGTTGCGGATTCTTAAGGTTTGAAAATATATGATATCGTTTAAGATCGGATTCCAAACCATTGTAAATAGATGACTTTGGTAAGTTGCGGATTCTTAAGGTTTGAAAATAGATGATATCGTTTAAAGTCGGATTCTACAGCATTGTAAATAGATGACTTTGTTCAAGTGGCCGATTTTTTAGGTTTGAAAATAGATGATATCGTTAAAAGTTGGATTCTAAAGCATTGTAAATAGATGACTTTGTTCAAGTTGCGGATTCTTAATGTTTGAAAATAGATGATATAGTTTAAAGTCGGATTCTAAAGCATTGTAAATAGATGACTTTGTTCAAGTGTCGGATTCTTAAGGTTTGAAAATAGATGATATCGTTTAAAGTCGGATTCTAAAGCATTGTAAATAGATGACTTTGTTCAAGTTGCGGATTCTTAAGGTTTGAAAATAGATGATATCGTTTAATGTCGGATACTAAAGCATTGTAAATAGGTGACTTTGTTCAAGTTGCCGATTCTTAAGCTTTGAAAATAGATGATATCGTTTAAAGTCAGATTCCAAAGCATTGTAAATAGATGACTTTGTTCAAGTTGCGGAGTCTTAAGGTTTGAAAATAGATGATATCATTTAAAGTCGGATTATAAAGCTGTGTAAATAGATGACTTTGTTCAAGTTGCGGATTTTTTAGGTTTGAACATAGATTATATCGCTTGAAGTCGGATTCCAAAGCATTGTAAATAGATGACTTTGTTCAAGTTGCGGATTTTTTAGGTTTGAAAATAGATTATATCGTTTAATGTCGGATACTAAAGCATTGTAAATAGTTGACTTTGTTCAAGTTGCCGATTCTTAAGCTTTGAAAATAGATGATATCGTTTAAAGTCGGATTCCAAAGCATTGTAAATAGATTACTTTGTTCAAGTTGCCGATTCTGAAGGTTTTAACATAGATGATATCGGTTAAAGTCGGATTCTAAAGCATTGTAAATAGATGACTTGTTCAAGTCGCCGATTCTCAAGCTTTGAAAATAGATTATATCGTTTAAAGTCGGATTCTAAAGCACTGTAAATAGATGACTTTGTTCAAGTTGCCGATTCTTAAGGGGGGGGGGAAAATAGATGATATCGTTTAAAGTTCGATTCTAAAGCATTGTAAATAGATTACTTTGTTCAAGTTGCCGATTCTTAAGGTTTGAAAATAGATGATATTGTTTAAAGTCGCATTCTAAAGTATTGTAAATAGATGACTTTGTTCAAGTTGCGGATTCTTAAGGTTTGAAAATAGATGATATCGTTTAAAGTCGGATTCGAAAGCATTGTAAATAGATGACTTTGTTCAAGTTGCGGATTCTTAAGGTTTGAAAATAGATGATATCGTTTAAAGTCGGATTCTAAAGCATTGTAAATAGATGAAATTGTTCAAGTTGCGGATTCTTAAGGTTTGAAAATAGATTATATCGTTTAAAGTCGGATTCTAAAGCATTGTAAGTAGATGACTTTGTTCAAGTTGCGGATTCTTAAGGTTTGAAAATAGATGATATCGTTTAAAATCGGATTCTAAAGCATTGTAAATAGATGACTTTGTTCAAGTTGCGGATTCTTAAGGTTTGAAAATAGATGATATCGTTTAAAGTTGTATTCTAAAGCATTGTAAATAGATGACTTTGTTCAAGTTGCGGATTCTTAAGGTTTGAAAATAGATGATATCATTTAAAGTCGGATTATAAAGCTGTGTACATAGATGACTTTGTTTAAGTTGCGGATTTTTTAGGTTTGAACATAGATGATATCGCTTAAAGTCGGATTCCAAAGCATTGTAAATAGATGACTTTGTTCAAGTTGCGGATTCTTGATGTTTGAAAATAGATGATATCGTTTAAAGTCGGATTCCAAAGCATTGTAAATAGATGACTTTGTTCAAGTTGCGGATTCTTAAGGTTTGAAAATAGATGATATCGTTTTAAGTCGGATTCTGAAGCATTGTAAATAGATTACTTTGTTCAAGTGGCGGACTCTTAAGGTTTGAAAATAGATGATATTGTTTAAAGTACGATTCTAAAGCATTGTAAGTAGATGACTTTATTACAGTTGCGGATTCTTAAGGCATGAAAATAGATGATATTGTTTAAAGTCGCTTTCTAAAGCATTGTAAATAGATGACTTTGTTCAAGTTGCGGATTCTTAAGGTTTGAAAATAGATGATATCGTTTAAAGTCGGATTCTAAAGCATTGTAAATAGATGATTTTGTTCAAGTTGCGGATTCTAACGGTTTGAAAATAGATGATATCGTTTAAAGTCGGATTCTAAAGTATTGTAAATAGATGACTTTGTTCAAGTTGCGGATTAGTAAGGTTTGAAAATAGATGATATCGTTTAAAGTCGGATTCTAAAGCATTGTAAATAGATGACTTTGTTTAAGTTGCAGATTCTTAAGGTTTGAAAATAGATGATATCGTTTAAAGTCGGATTCTAAAGCATTGTAAATAGATGACTTTGTTCAAGTTGCGGATTCTTAAGGTTTGAAAATAGATGATATCGTTTAAAGTCGGATTCTAAAGCATTGTAAATTGATGACTTTGTTCAAGTTGCGGATTCTTAATGTTTGAAAATAGATGATATAGTTTAAAGTCGGATTCTAAAGCATTGTAAATAGATGACTTTGTTCAAGTGTCGGATTCTTAAGGTTTGAAAATAGATGATATCGTTTAAAGTCGGATTCTAAAGCATTGTAAATAGATGACTTTGTTTAAGTTGCGGATTCTTAAGGTTTGAAAATCGATGATATCGTTTAATGTCGGATACTAAAGCATTGCAAATAGGTGACTTTGTTCAAGTTGCCGATTCTTAAGCTTTGAAAATAGGTGATATCGTTTAAAGTCAGATTCCAAAGCATTGTAAATAGATGACTTTGTTCAAGTTGCGGAGTCTTAAGGTTTGAAAATAGATGATATCATTTAAAGTCGGATTATAAAGCTGTGTAAATAGATGACTTTGTTCAAGTTGCGGATTTTTTAGGTTTGAACATAGATTATATCGCTTGAAGTCGGATTCCAAAGCATTGTAAATAGATGACTTTGTTCAAGTTGCGGATTCTTAAGGTTTGAAAATAGATGATATTGTTTAAAGTCGCATTCTAAAGTATTGTAAATAGATGACTTTGTTCAAGTTGCGGATTCTTAAGGTTTGAAAATAGATGATATCGTTTAAAGTCGGATTCTAAAGCATTGTAAATAGATGACTTTGTTCAAGTTGCGGATTCTTAAAGTTTGAAAATAGATGATATCGTTTAAAGTCGGATTCTAAAGCATTGTAAATAGATGAAATTGTTCAAGTTGCGGATTCTTAAGGTTTGAAAATAGATTATATCGTTTAAAGTCGGATTCTAAAGCATTGTAAATAGATGACTTTGTTCAAGTTGCGGATTCTTAAGGTTTGAAAATAGATGATATCGTTTAAAATCGGATTCTAAAGCATTGTAAATAGATGACTTTGTTCAAGTTGCGGATTCTTAAGGTTTGAAAATAGATGATATCGTTTAAAGTCGTATTCTAAAGCATTGTAAATAGATGACTTTGTTCAAGTTGCGGATTCTTAAGGTTTGAAAATAGATGATATCATTTAAAGTCGGATTATAAAGCTGTGTAAATAGATGACTTTGTTTAAGTTGCGGATTTTTTAGGTTTGAACATAGATGATATCGCTTAAAGTCGGATTCCAAAGCATTGTAAATAGATGACTTTGTTCAAGTTGCGGATTCTTTATGTTTGAAAATAGATGATATCGTTTAAAGTCGGATTCCAAAGCATTGTAAATAGATGACTTTGTTCAAGTTGCGGATTCTTAAGGTTTGAAAATAGATGATATCGTTTTAAGTCGGATTCTGAAGCATTGTAAATAGATTACATTGTTCAAGTGGCGGACTCTTAAGGTTTGAAAATAGATGATATTGTTTAAAGTACGATTCTAAAGCATTGTAAGTAGATGACTTTATTACAGTTGCGGATTCTTAAGGCATGAAAATAGATGATATTGTTTAAAGTCGCTTTCTAAAGCATTGTAAATAGATGACTTTGTTCAAGTTGCGGATTCTTAAGGTTTGAAAATAGATGATATCGTTTAAAGTCGGATTCTAAAGCATTGTAAATAGATGATTTTGTTCAAGTTGCGGATTCTAAAGGTTTGAAAATAGATGATATCGTTTAAAGTCGGATTCTAAAGTATTGTAAATAGATGACTTTGTTCAAGTTGCGGATTCTTAAGGTTTGAAAATAGATGATATCGTTTAAAGTCGGATTCTAAAGCATTGTAAATAGATGACTTTGTTTAAGTTGCAGATTCTTAAGGTTTGAAAATAGATGATATCGTTTAAAGTCGGATTCTAAAGCATTGTATATAGATGACTTTGTTCAAGTTGCGGATTCTTAAGGTTTGAAAATAGATGATATCGTTTAAAGTCGGATTCTAAAGCATTGTAAATTGATGACTTTGTTCAAGTTGCGGATTCTTAATGTTTGAAAATAGATGATATAGTTTAAAGTCGGATTCTAAAGCATTGTAAATAGATGACTTTGTTCAAGTGTCGGATTCTTAAGGTTTGAAAATAGATGATATCGTTTATAGTCGGATTCTAAAGCATTGTAAATAGATGACTTTGTTCAAGTTGCGGATTCTTAAGGTTTGAAAATAGATGATATCGTTTAATGTCGGATACTAAAGCATTGTAAATAGGTGACTTTGTTCAAGTTGCCGATTCTTAAGCTTTGAAAATAGATGATATCGTTTAAAGTCAGATTCCAAAGTATTGTAAATAGATGACTTTGTTCAAGTTGCGGAGTCTTAAGGTTTGAAAATAGATGATATCATTTAAAGTCGGATTATAAAGCTGTGTAAATAGATGACTTTGTTCAAGTTGCGGATTTTTTAGGTTTGAACATAGATTATATCGCTTGAAGTCGGATTCCAAAGCATTGTAAATAGATGACTTTGTTCAAGTTGCGGATTCTTAAGGTTTGAAAATAGATTATATCGTTTAATGTCAGATACTAAAGCATTGTAAATAGTTGACTTTGTTCAAGTTGCCGATTCTTAAGCTTTGAAAATAGATGATATCGTTTAAAGTCGGATTCCAAAGCATTGTAAATAGATTACTTTGTTCAAGTTGCCGATTCTGAAGGTTTTAACATAGATGATATCGGTTAAAGTCGGATTCTAAAGCATTGTAAATAGATGACTTGTTCAAGTCGCCGATTCACAAGCTTTGAAAATAGATTATATCGTTTAAAGTCGGATTCTAAAGCACTGTAAATAGATGACTTTGTTCAAGTTGCCGATTCTTAAGGGGGGGGGAAATAGATGATATCGTTTAAAGTTCGATTCTAAAGCATTGTAAATAGATTACTTTGTTCAAGTTGCCGATTCTTAAGGATTAAAAATAGATAATATCGGTTAAAGTCGGATTCTAAAGCATTGTAAATAAATGACTTTGTTCAAGTTGCGGACTCTGATAGTTTGAAAATAGATGATATCGTTTAAAGTCGGATTCTAAAGCATTGTAAATAGATGACTTTGTTCAAGTTGCGGATTCTTAAGGTTTGAAAATAGATGATATTGTTTAAAGTCGCATTCTAAAGCATTGTAAATAGATGACTTTGTTCAAGTTGCGGATTCTTAAGGTTTGAAAATAGATGATATCGTTTAAAGTCGGATTCTAAAGCATTGTAAATAGATGACTTTGTTCAAGTTGCGGATTCTTAAGGTTTGAAAATAGATGATATCGTTTAAAGTCGGATTCTAAAGCATTGTAAATAGATGACTTTGTTCAAGTTGCGGATTCTTAAGGTTTGAAAATAGATGATATCATTTAAAGTCGGATTATAAAGCTGTGTAAATAGATTACTTTGTTCAAGTTGCTGATTCTTAAGGTTTAAAAATAGATGATATCGTTTAATGTCGGATACTAAAGCATTGTAAATAGGTGACTTTGTTCAAGTTGCCGATTCTTAAGCTTTGAAAATCGATGATATCGTTTAAAGTCGGATTCCAAAGCATTGTATATAGATGACTTTGTTCAAGTTGCGGATTCTTAAGGTTTAAAATAGATGATATCGTTTAAAGTCGGATTTTAAAGCATTGTAAATAGATGACTTAGTTCAAGTTGCGGATTCTTAAGGTTTGAAAATAGATGATATCGTTAAAAGTCGGATTCTAAAGCATTGTAAATAGATAACTTTGTTCAAGTTGCGGATTCTTAAAGTTTGAAAATAGATGATATTGTTTAAAGTACGATTCTAAAGCATTGTAAGTAGATGACTTTATTACAGTTGCGGATTCTTAAGCTTGAAAATAGATGATATCGTTTAAAGTCGGATTCTAAAGCATTGTAAATAGATTACTTTGTTCAAGTTGCTGATTCTTAAGGTTTGAAAATAGATGATATCGTTTAATGTCGGATACTAAAGCATTGTAAATAGGTGACTTTGTTCAAGTTGCCGATTCTTAAGCTTTGAAAATCGATGATATCGTTTAAAGTCGGATTCCAAAGCATTGTAAATAGATGACTTTGTTCAAGTTGCGGATTCTTAAGGTTTGAAAATAGATAATATCATTTAAAGTCGGATTATAAAGCTGTGTAAATAGATGACTTTGTTCAAGGTGCGGATTTTTTAGGTTTGCACATAGATTATATCGCTTAAAGTCGGATTCCAAAGCATTGTAAATAGATGACTTTGTTCAAGTTGCGGATTCTTGATGTTTGAAAATAGATGACATAGTTTAAAGTCGGATTCCAAAGCATTGTAAATAGATGACTTTGTTCAAGTTGCGGATTCTTAAGGCACGAAAATAGATGATATTGTTTAAAGTCGCTTTCTAAAGCATTGTAAATAGATGACTTTGTTCAAGTTGCGGATTCTTAAGGTTTGAAAATAGATGATATCGTTTAAAGTCGGATTCCAAAGCATTGTAAAGAGATTACTTTGTTCAAGTTGCCGATTCTGAAGGTTTTAAAATAGATGATATCGGTTAAATCGGATTCTACAGCATTGTAAATAGATGACTTGTTCAAGTCGCCGATTCTCAAGCTTTGAAAATAGATTATATCGTTTAAAGTCGGAGTCTAAAGCACTGTAAATAGATGACTTTGTTCAAGTTGCCGATTCTTAAGGGGGGGAAAATAGATGATATCGTTTAAAGTTCGATTCTAAAGCATTGTAAATAGATGACTTTGTTCAAGTTGCCGATTCTTAAGCTTTGAAAATAGATGATATCGTTTAAAGTCGGATTCTAAAGCATTGTAAATAGATCACTTTGTTCAAGTTGATGATTCTTAAGGTTTGAAAATAGATGATATTGTTTAAAGTCGCATTCTAAAGCATTGTAAATAGATGACTTTGTTCAAGTTGCGGATTCTTAAGGTTTGAAAATAGATGATATCGTTAAAAGTCGGATTCTAAAGCATTGTAAATAGATGACTTTGTTCAAGTTGCGGATTCTAAAGGTTTGAAAATAGATGATATCGTTTAAAGTCGGATTCTAAAGCATTGTAAATAGATGACTTTGTTCAAGTTGCGGATTCTTAAGGTTTGAAAATAGATGATATCGTTTAAAGTCGGATTCTAAAGCATTGTAAATAGATGACTTTGTTCAAGTTGCGGATTCTTAAGGTTTGTAAAATAGATGATATCGTTTAAAATCGGATTCTAAAGCATTGGTAATAGATGACTTTGTTCAAGTTGCGGATTCTTAAGGTTTGAAAATAGATGATATCGTTTAAAGTCGGATTCTAAAGCATTGTAAATAGATGACTTTGTTACAGTTGCGAGTTCTTAAGGTTTGAAAATAGATGATATCGTTTAAAGTCGGATTCTAAAGCATTGTAAATAGATGACTTTGTTCAAGTTGCCGATTCTTAAGCTTTGAAAATCGATGATATCGTTTAAAGTGTGATTCCAAAGCATTGTAAATAGATGACTTTGTTCAAGTTGCAGATTCTTAAGGTTTGAAAATAGATGATATCATTTAAAGTCGGATTATAAATCTGTGTAAATAGATGACTTTGTTCAAGTTGCGGATTTTGTAGGTTTGAACATAGATTATATCGCTTAAAGTCGGATGCCAAAGCATTGTAAATAGATTACTTTGTTCAAGTCGCGGATTCTTGATGTTTGAAAATAGATGACATAGTTTAAAGTCGGATTCCAAAGCATTGTAAATAGATGACTTTGTTCAAGTTGCGGATTCTTAAGGTTTTAAAATAGATGATATCGTTTAAAGTCGGATTCTGAAGCATTGTAAATAGATTACTTTGTTAAAGTGGCGGACTCTTAAGGTTTGAAAATAGATGATATTGTTTAAAGTACGATTCTAAAGCATTGTAAGTAGATGACTTTATTACAGTTGCGGATTCTTAAGGCATGAAAATAGATGATATTGTTTAAAGTCGCTTTCTAAAGCATTGTAAATAGATGACTTTGTTCAAGTTGCGGATTCTTAAGGTTTGAAAATAGATGATACTGTTTAAAGTCGGATTCCAAAGCATTGTAAATAGATTACTTTGTTCAAGTTGCCGATTCTGAAGGTTTTAAAATAGATGATATCGGTTAAAGTCGGATTCTACAGCATTGTAAATAGATGACTTGTTCAAGTCGCCGATTCTCAAGCTTTGAAAATAGATTATATCGTTTAAAGTCGGATTCTAAAGCACTGTAAATAGATGACTTTGTTCAAGTTGCCGATTCTTAAGGGGGGGAAAATAGATGATATAGTTTGAAGTTCGATTCTAAAGCATTGTAAATAGATGACTTTGTTCAAGTTGCCGATTCTTAAGCTTTGAAAATAGATGATATCGTTTAAAGTCGGATTCTAAAGCATTGTAAATAGATGACTTTGTTCAAGTTGCCGATTCTTCAGGATTCAAAATAGATGATATCGGTTAAAGTCGGATTCTAAAGCATTGTAAATAAATGACTTTGTTCAAGTTGCGGACTCTGATAGTTTGAAAATAGATGATATCGTTTAAAGTCGGATTCTAAAGCATTGTAAATAGAGGACTTTGTTCAAGTTGCCGATTCTTCAGGATTCAAAATAGATGATATCGGTTAAAGTCGGATTCTAAAGCATTGTAAATAGATGACTTTGTTCAAGTTGCGGATTCTTAAGGTTTGAAAATAGATGATATTGTTTAAAGTCGCATTCTAAAGCATTGTAAATAGATGACTTTGTTCAAGTTTCGGATTCTTAAGGTTTGAAAATAGATGATATCGTTTAAAGTCGGATTCTAAAGCATTGTAAATAGATGACTTTGTTAAAGTTGCGGATTCTTAAGGTTTGAAAATAGATTATATCGCTTGAAGTCGGATTCCAAAGCATTGTAAATAGATGACTTTGTTCAAGTTGCGGATTCTTAAGGTTTGAAAATAGATTATATCGTTTAATGTCAGATACTAAAGCATTGTAAATAGTTGACTTTGTTCAAGTTGCCGATTCTTAAGCTTTGAAAATAGATGATATCGTTTAAAGTCGGATTCCAAAGCATTGTAAATAGATTACTTTGTTCAAGTTGCCGATTCTGAAGGTTTTAACATAGATGATATCGGTTAAAGTCGGATTCTAAAGCATTGTAAATAGATGACTTGTTCAAGTCGCCGATTCACAAGCTTTGAAAATAGATTATATCGTTTAAAGTCGGATTCTAAAGCACTGTAAATAGATGACTTTGTTCAAGTTGCCGATTCTTAAGGGGGGGGGAAATAGATGATATCGTTTAAAGTTCGATTCTAAAGCATTGTAAATAGATTACTTTGTTCAAGTTTCCGATTCTTAAGGATTAAAAATAGATAATATCGGTTAAAGTCGGATTCTAAAGCATTGTAAATAAATGACTTTGTTCAAGTTGCGGACTCTGATAGTTTGAAAATAGATGATATCGTTTAAAGTCGGATTCTAAAGCATTGTAAATAGATGACTTTGTTCAAGTTGCGGATTCTTAAGGTTTGAAAATAGATGATATTGTTTAAAGTCGCATTCTAAAGCATTGTAAATAGATGACTTTGTTCAAGTTGCGGATTCTTAAGGTTTGAAAATAGATGATATCGTTTAAAGTCGGATTCTAAAGCATTGTAAATAGATGACTTTGTTCAAGTTGCGGATTCTTAAGGTTTGAAAATAGATGATATCGTTTAAAGTCGGATTCTAAAGCATTGTAAATAGATGACTTTGTTCAAGTTGCGGATTCTTAAGGTTTGAAAATAGATGATATCATTTAAAGTCGGATTATAAAGCTGTGTAAATAGATTACTTTGTTCAAGTTGCTGATTCTTAAGGTTTAAAAATAGATGATATCGTTTAATGTCGGATACTAAAGCATTGTAAATAGGTGACTTTGTTCAAGTTGCCGATTCTTAAGCTTTGAAAATCGATGATATCGTTTAAAGTCGGATTCCAAAGCATTGTAAATAGATGACTTTGTTCAAGTTGCGGATTCTTAAGGTTTAAAATAGATGATATCGTTTAAAGTCGGATTTTAAAGCATTGTAAATAGATGACTTAGTTCAAGTTGCGGATTCTTAAGGTTTGAAAATAGATGATATCGTTAAAAGTCGGATTCTAAAGCATTGTAAATAGATAACTTTGTTCAAGTTGCGGATTCTTAAAGTTTGAAAATAGATGATATTGTTTAAAGTACGATTCTAAAGCATTGTAAGTAGATGACTTTATTACAGTTGCGGATTCTTAAGCTTGAAAATAGATGATATCGTTTAAAGTCGGATTCTAAAGCATTGTAAATAGTTGACTTTGTTCAAGTTGCCGATTCTTAAGCTTTGAAAATAGATGATATCGTTTAAAGTCGGATTCCAAAGCATTGTAAATAGATTACTTTGTTCAAGTTGCCGATTCTGAAGGTTTTAACATAGATGATATCGGTTAAAGTCGGATTCTAAAGCATTGTAAATAGATGACTTGTTCAAGTCGCCGATTCACAAGCTTTGAAAATAGATTATATCGTTTAAAGTCGGATTCTAAAGCACTGTAAATAGATGACTTTGTTCAAGTTGCCGATTCTTAAGGGGGGGGGGGAAATAGATGATATCGTTTAAAGTTCGATTCTAAAGCATTGTAAATAGATTACTTTGTTCAAGTTGCCGATTCTTAAGGATTAAAAATAGATAATATCGGTTAAAGTCGGATTCTAAAGCATTGTAAATAAATGACTTTGTTCAAGTTGCGGACTCTGATAGTTTGAAAATAGATGATATCGTTTAAAGTCGGATTCTAAAGCATTGTAAATAGATGACTTTGTTCAAGTTGCGGATTCTTAAGGTTTGAAAATAGATGATATTGTTTAAAGTCGCATTCTAAAGCATTGTAAATAGATGACTTTGTTCAAGTTGCGGATTCTTAAGGTTTGAAAATAGATGATATCGTTTAAAGTCGGATTCTAAAGCATTGTAAATAGATGACTTTGTTCAAGTTGCGGATTCTTAAGGTTTGAAAATAGATGATATCGTTTAAAGTCGGATTCTAAAGCATTGTAAATAGATGACTTTGTTCAAGTTGCGGATTCTTAAGGTTTGAAAATAGATGATATCATTTAAAGTCGGATTATAAAGCTGTGTAAATAGATTACTTTGTTCAAGTTGCTGATTCTTAAGGTTTAAAAATAGATGATATCGTTTAATGTCGGATACTAAAGCATTGTAAATAGGTGACTTTGTTCAAGTTGCCGATTCTTAAGCTTTGAAAATCGATGATATCGTTTAAAGTCGGATTCCAAAGCATTGTAAATAGATGACTTTGTTCAAGTTGCGGATTCTTAAGGTTTAAAATAGATGATATCGTTTAAAGTCGGATTTTAAAGCATTGTAAATAGATGACTTAGTTCAAGTTGCGGATTCTTAAGGTTTGAAAATAGATGATATCGTTAAAAGTCGGATTCTAAAGCATTGTAAATAGATAACTTTGTTCAAGTTGCGGATTCTTAAAGTTTGAAAATAGATGATATTGTTTAAAGTACGATTCTAAAGCATTGTAAGTAGATGACTTTATTACAGTTGCGGATTCTTAAGCTTGAAAATAGATGATATCGTTTAAAGTCGGATTCTAAAGCATTGTAAATAGATTACTTTGTTCAAGTTGCTGATTCTTAAGGTTTGAAAATAGATGATATCGTTTAATGTCGGATACTAAAGCATTGTAAATAGGTGACTTTGTTCAAGTTGCCGATTCTTAAGCTTTGAAAATCGATGATATCGTTTAAAGTCGGATTCCAAAGCATTGTAAATAGATGACTTTGTTCAAGTTGCGGATTCTTAAGGTTTGAAAATAGATAATATCATTTAAAGTCGGATTATAAAGCTGTGTAAATAGATGACTTTGTTCAAGGTGCGGATTTTTTAGGTTTGCACATAGATTATATCGCTTAAAGTCGGATTCCAAAGCATTGTAAATAGATGACTTTGTTCAAGTTGCGGATTCTTGATGTTTGAAAATAGATGACATAGTTTAAAGTCGGATTCCAAAGCATTGTAAATAGATGACTTTGTTCAAGTTGCGGATTCTTAAGGCACGAAAATAGATGATATTGTTTAAAGTCGCTTTCTAAAGCATTGTAAATAGATGACTTTGTTCAAGTTGCGGATTCTTAAGGTTTGAAAATAGATGATATCGTTTAAAGTCGGATTCCAAAGCATTGTAAAGAGATTACTTTGTTCAAGTTGCCGATTCTGAAGGTTTTAAAATAGATGATATCGGTTAAATCGGATTCTACAGCATTGTAAATAGATGACTTGTTCAAGTCGCCGATTCTCAAGCTTTGAAAATAGATTATATCGTTTAAAGTCGGAGTCTAAAGCACTGTAAATAGATGACTTTGTTCAAGTTGCCGATTCTTAAGGGGGGGAAAATAGATGATATCGTTTAAAGTTCGATTCTAAAGCATTGTAAATAGATGACTTTGTTCAAGTTGCCGATTCTTAAGCTTTGAAAATAGATGATATCGTTTAAAGTCGGATTCTAAAGCATTGTAAATAGATCACTTTGTTCAAGTTGATGATTCTTAAGGTTTGAAAATAGATGATATTGTTTAAAGTCGCATTCTAAAGCATTGTAAATAGATGACTTTGTTCAAGTTGCGGATTCTTAAGGTTTGAAAATAGATGATATCGTTAAAAGTCGGATTCTAAAGCATTGTAAATAGATGACTTTGTTCAAGTTGCGGATTCTAAAGGTTTGAAAATAGATGATATCGTTTAAAGTCGGATTCTAAAGCATTGTAAATAGATGACTTTGTTCAAGTTGCGGATTCTTAAGGTTTGAAAATAGATGATATCGTTTAAAGTCGGATTCTAAAGCATTGTAAATAGATGACTTTGTTCAAGTTGCGGATTCTTAAGGTTTGTAAAATAGATGATATCGTTTAAAATCGGATTCTAAAGCATTGGTAATAGATGACTTTGTTCAAGTTGCGGATTCTTAAGGTTTGAAAATAGATGATATCGTTTAAAGTCGGATTCTAAAGCATTGTAAATAGATGACTTTGTTACAGTTGCGAGTTCTTAAGGTTTGAAAATAGATGATATCGTTTAAAGTCGGATTCTAAAGCATTGTAAATAGATGACTTTGTTCAAGTTGCCGATTCTTAAGCTTTGAAAATCGATGATATCGTTTAAAGTGTGATTCCAAAGCATTGTAAATAGATGACTTTGTTCAAGTTGCGGATTCTTAAGGTTTGAAAATAGATGATATCATTTAAAGTCGGATTATAAATCTGTGTAAATAGATGACTTTGTTCAAGTTGCGGATTTTGTAGGTTTGAACATAGATTATATCGCTTAAAGTCGGATGCCAAAGCATTGTAAATAGATTACTTTGTTCAAGTCGCGGATTCTTGATGTTTGAAAATAGATGACATAGTTTAAAGTCGGATTCCAAAGCATTGTAAATAGATGACTTTGTTCAAGTTGCGGATTCTTAAGGTTTTAAAATAGATGATATCGTTTATAGTCGGATTCTGAAGCATTGTAAATAGATTACTTTGTTAAAGTGGCGGACTCTTAAGGTTTGAAAATAGATGATATTGTTTAAAGTACGATTCTAAAGCATTGTAAGTAGATGACTTTATTACAGTTGCGGATTCTTAAGGCATGAAAATAGATGATATTGTTTAAAGTCGCTTTCTAAAGCATTGTAAATAGATGACTTTGTTCAAGTTGCGGATTCTTAAGGTTTGAAAATAGATGATACTGTTTAAAGTCGGATTCCAAAGCATTGTAAATAGATTACTTTGTTCAAGTTGCCGATTCTGAAGGTTTTAAAATAGATGATATCGGTTAAAGTCGGATTCTACAGCATTGTAAATAGATGACTTGTTCAAGTCGCCGATTCTCAAGCTTTGAAAATAGATTATATCGTTTAAAGTCGGATTCTAAAGCACTGTAAATAGATGACTTTGTTCAAGTTGCCGATTCTTAAGGGGGGGAAAATAGATGATATAGTTTGAAGTTCGATTCTAAAGCATTGTAAATAGATGACTTTGTTCAAGTTGCCGATTCTTAAGCTTTGAAAATAGATGATATCGTTTAAAGTCGGATTCTAAAGCATTGTAAATAGATGACTTTGTTCAAGTTGCCGATTCTTCAGGATTCAAAATAGATGATATCGGTTAAAGTCGGATTCTAAAGCATTGTAAATAAATGACTTTGTTCAAGTTGCGGACTCTGATAGTTTGAAAATAGATGATATCGTTTAAAGTCGGATTCTAAAGCATTGTAAATAGAGGACTTTGTTCAAGTTGCCGATTCTTCAGGATTCAAAATAGATGATATCGGTTAAAGTCGGATTCTAAAGCATTGTAAATAGATGACTTTGTTCAAGTTGCGGATTCTTAAGGTTTGAAAATAGATGATATTGTTTAAAGTCGCATTCTAAAGCATTGTAAATAGATGACTTTGTTCAAGTTTCGGATTCTTAAGGTTTGAAAATAGATGATATCGTTTAAAGTCGGATTCTAAAGCATTGTAAATAGATGACTTTGTTAAAGTTGCGGATTCTTAAGGTTTGAAAATAGATGATATCGTTTAAAGTCGGATTCTAAAGTATTATAAATAGATGACTTTGTTCAAGTTGCGGATTCTAAAGGTTTGAAAATAGATGATATCGTTTAAAGTCGGATTCTAAAGCATTGTAAATAGATGACTTTGTTCAAGTTGCGGATTCTTAAGGTTTGAAAATAGATGATATTGTTTAAAGTACGATTCTAAAGCATTGTAAGTAGATGACTTTATTACAGTGGCGGATTCTTAAGCTTGAAAATAGATGATATCGTTTAAAGTCGGATTCTAACGCATTGTAAATAGATTACTTTGTTCAAGTTTCTGATTCTTAAGGTTTGAAAATAGATGATATCGTTTAATGTCGGATACTAAAGCATTGTAAATAGGTGACTTTGTTCAAGTTGCCGATTCTTAAGCTTTGAAAATCGATGATATCGTTTAAAGTCGGATTCCAAAGCATTGTAAATAGATGACTTTGTTCAAGTTGCGGATTCTTAAGGTTTGAAAATAGATGATATCATTTAAAGTCGGATTATAAAGCTGTGTAAATAGATGACTTTGTTCAAGTTGCGGATTCTAAAGGTTTGAAAATAGATGATATCGCTTAAAGTCGGATTCCAAAGCATTGTAAATAGATGACTTTGTTCAAGTTGCGGATTCTTGATGTTTGAAAATAGATGACATAGTTTAAAGTCGCATTCTAAAGCATTGTAAATAGATGACTTTGTTCAAGTTGCGGATTCTTAAGGTTTGAAAATAGATGATATCGTTTAAAGTCGGATTCTGAAGCATTGTAAATAGATGACTTTGTTCAAGTGGCGGACTCTTAAGGTTTGAAAATAGATGATATTGTTTAAAGTACGATTCTAAAGCATTGTAAGTAGATGACTTTATTACAGTTGCGGATTCTTTAGGCATGAAAATAGATGATATTGTTTAAAGTCGCTTTCTAAAGCATTGTAAATAGATGACTTTGTTAAAGTTGCGGATTCTTAAGGTTTGAAAATAGATGATATCGTTTAAAGTCGTATTCTAAAGCATTGTAAATAGATGACTTTGTTCAAGTTGCGGATTCTAAAGGTTTGAAAATAGATGATATCGTTTAAAGTCAGATTCTAAAGTATTGTAAATAGATGACTTTGTTCAAGTTGCGGATTCTTAAGGTTTGAAAATAGATGATATCGTTTAAAGTCGGATTCTAAAGCATTGTAAATAGATGACTTTGTTCAAGTTGCAGATGCTTAAGGTTTGAAAATAGATGATATCGTTTAAAGTCGGATTTTAAAGCATTGTAAATAGATGACTTAGTTCAAGTTGCGGATTCTTAAGGTTTGAAAATAGATGATATCGTTAAAAGTCGGATTCTAAAGCATTGTAAATAGATTACTTTGTTCAAGTTGCGGATTCTTAAAGTTTGAAAATAGATGATATCGTTTAATGTCGGATACTAAAGCATTGTAAATAGATGACTTTGTTCAAGTTGCCGATTCTTAAGCTTTGAAAATAGATGATATCGTTTAAAGTCAGATTCCAAAGCATTGTAAATAGATGACTTTGTTCCGTTGCGGATTCTTAAAGTTTGAAAATAGATGATATCATTTAAAGTCGGATTATAAAGCTGTGTAAATAGATGACTTTGTTCAAGTTGCGGATTTTTTAGGTTTTAACATAGATTATATCGCTTGAAGTCGGATTCCAAAGCATTGTAAATAGATGACTTTGTTCAAGTTGCGGATTTTTTAGGTTTGAAAATAGATGATATCGTTTAATGTCGGATACTAAAGCATTGTAAATAGATGACTTTGTTCAAGTTGCGGATTCTTAAGGTTTGAAAATAGATGATATCGTTTAAAGTCGGATTCTAAAGCATTGTAAATAGATGACTTTGTTCAAGTTGCGGATTCTTAAGGTTTGTAAAATAGATGATATCGTTTAAAATCGGATTCTAAAGCATTGGTAATAGATGACTTTGTTCAAGTTGCGGATTCTTAAGGTTTGAAAATAGATGATATCGTTTAAAGTCGGATTCTAAAGCATTGTAAATAGATGACTTTGTTACAGTAGCGAGTTCTTAAGGTTTGAAAATAGATGATATCGGTTAAAGTCGGATTCTAAAGCATTGTAAATAGATGACTTTGTTCAAGTTGCCGATTCTTAAGCTTTGAAAATCGATGATATCGTTTAAAGTGTGATTCCAAAGCATTGTAAATAGATGACTTTGTTCAAGTTGCGGATTCTTAAGGTTTGAAAATAGATGATATCATTTAAAGTCGGATTATAAAGCTGTGTAAATGGATGACTTTGTTCAAGTTGCGGATTTTGTAGGTTTGAACATAGATTATATCGCTAAAAGCCGGATTCCAAAGCATTGTAAATAGATTACTTTGTTCAAGTTGCGGATTCTTGATGTTTGAAAATAGATGACATAGTTTAAAGTCGGATTCCAAAGCATTGTAAATAGATGACTTTGTTCAAGTTGCGGAATCTTAAGGTTTTAAAATAGATGATATCGTTTAAAGTCGGATTCTGAAGCATTGTAAATAGATTACTTTGTTAAAGTGGCGGACTCTTAAGGTTTGAAAATAGATGATATTGTTTAAAGTACGATTCTAAAGCATTGTAAGTAGATGACTTTATTACAGTAGCGGATTCTTAAGGCATGAAAATAGATGATATTGTTTAAAGTCGCTTTCTAAAGCATTGTAAATAGATGACTTTGTTCAAGTTGCGGATTCTTAAGGTTTGAAAATAGATGATATCGTTTAAAGTCGGATTCCAAAGCATTGTAAATAGATTACTTTGTTCAAGTTGCCGATTCTGAAGGTTTTAAAATAGATGATATCGGTTAAAGTCGGATTCTACAGCATTGTAAATAGATGACTTGTTCAAGTCGCCGATTCTCAAGCTTTGAAAATAGATTATATCGTTTAAAGTCGGATTCTAAAGCACTGTAAATAGATGACTTTGTTCAAGTTGCCGATTCTTAAGGGGGGGAAAATAGATGATATCGTTTGAAGTTCGATTCTAAAGCATTGTAAATAGATGACTTTGTTCAAGTTGCGGATTCTTAAGGTTTGAAAATAGATGATATCGTTTAAAGTCGGATTCTAAAGCATTGTAAATAGATGACTTTGTTCAAGTTGCCGATTCTTCAGGATTCAAAATAGATGATATCGGTTAAAGTCGGATTCTAAAGCATTGTAAATAAATGACTTTGTTCAAGTTGCGGACTCTGATAGTTTAAAAATAGATGATATCGTTTAAAGTCGGATACTAAAGCATTGTAAATAGATGACTTTGTTCAAGTTGCGGATTCTTAAGGTTTGAAAATAGATGATATCGTTTAAAGTCGGATTCTAAAGCATTGTAAATAGATTACTTTGTTCAAGTTGCGGATTCTTAAGGTTTGTAAAATAGATGATATCGTTTAAAATCGGATTCTAAAGCATTGTTAATAGATGACTTTGTTCAAGTGTCGGATTCTTAAGGTTTGAAAAATAATGATATCGTTTAAAGTCGGATTCTAAAGCATTGTAAATAGATTACTTTGTTCAAGTTGCGGATTCTTGATGTTTGAAAATAGATGACATAGTTTAAAGTCGGATTCCAAAGCATTGTAAATAGATCACTTTGTTCAAGTTGCGGATTCTTAAGGTTTGAAAATAGATGATATCGTTTAAAGTCGGATTCTGAAGCATCGTAAATAGATTACTTTGTTAAAGTGGCGGACTCTTAAGGTTTGAAAATAGATGATATTGTTTAAAGTACGATTCTAAAGCATTGTAAATAGATTACTTTGTTCAAGTTGCGGACTCTTAAGGTTAGAAAATAGATGATATTGTTTAAAGTACGATTCTAAAGCATTGTAAGTAGATGACTTTATTACAGTTGCGGATTCTTAAGCTTGAAAATAGATGATATCGTTTAAAGTCGGATTCTAACGCATTGTAAATAGATAACTTTGTTCAAGTTTCTGATTCTTAAGGTTTGAAAATAGATGATATCGTTTAATGTCGGATACTAAAGCATTGTAAATAGGTGACTTTGTTCAAGTTGCCGATTCTTAAGCTTTGAAAATCGATGATATCGTTTAAAGTCGGATTCCAAAGCATTGTAAATAGATGACTTTGTTCAAGTTGCGGATTCTTAAGGTTTGAAAATAGATGATATCATTTAAAGTCGGATTATAAAGCTGTGTAAATAGATGACTTTGTTCAAGTTGCGGATTCTAAAGGTTTGAAAATAGATGATATCGCTTAAAGTCGGATTCCAAAGCATTGTAAATAGATGACTTTGTTCAAGTTGCGGATTCTTGATGTTTGAAAATAGATGACATAGTTTAAAGTCGCATTCTAAAGCATTGTAAATAGATGACTTTGTTCAAGTTGCGGATTCTTAAGGTTTGAAAATAGATGATATCGTTTAAAGTCGGATTCTGAAGCATTGTAAATAGATGACTTTGTTCAAGTGGCGGACTCTTAAGGTTTGAAAATAGATGATATTGTTTAAAGTACGATTCTAAAGCATTGTAAGTAGATGACTTTATTACAGTTGCGGATTCTTTAGGCATGAAAATAGATGATATTGTTTAAAGTCGCTTTCTAAAGCATTGTAAATAGATGACTTTGTTAAAGTTGCGGATTCTTAAGGTTTGAAAATAGATGATATCGTTTAAAGTCGGATTCTAAAGCATTGTAAATAGATGACTTTGTTCAAGTTGCGGATTCTAAAGGTTTGAAAATAGATGTCATCGTTTAAAGTCAGATTCTAAAGTATTGTAAATAGATGACTTTGTTCAAGTTGCGGATTCTTTAAGGTTTGAAAATAGATGATACCGTTTAAAGTCGGATTCTAAAGCATTGTAAATAGATGACTTTGTTCAAGTTGCAGATGCTTAAGGTTTGAAAATAGATGATATCGTTTAAAGTCGGATTTTAAAGCATTGTAAATAGATGACTTAGTTCAAGTTGCGGATTCTTAAGGTTTGAAAATAGATGATATCGTTAAAAGTCGGATTCTAAAGCATTGTAAATAGATTACTTTGTTCAAGTTGCGGATTCTTAAAGTTTGAAAATAGATGATATCGTTTAATGTCGGATACTAAAGCATTGTAAATAGATGACTTTGTTCAAGTTGCCGATTCTTAAGCTTTGAAAATAGATGATATCGTTTAAAGTCAGATTCCAAAGCATTGTAAATAGATGACTTTGTTCAAGTTGCGGATTCTTAAGGTTTGAAAATAGATGATATCGTTTAAAGTCGGATTATAAAGCTGTGTAAATAGATGACTTTGTTCAAGTTGCGGATTTTTTAGGTTTGAACATAGATTATATCGCTTGAAGTCGGATTCCTAAGCATTGTAAATAGATGACTTTGTTCAAGTTGCGGATTTTTTAGGTTTGAAAATAGATGATATCGTTTAATGTCGGATACTAAAGCATTGTAAATAGATGACTTTGTTCAAGTTGCCGATTCTTAAGCTTTGAAAATAGATGATATCATTTAAAGTCGGATTATAAAGCTGTGTAAATAGATTACTTTGTTCAAGTTGCGGATTTTTTAGGTTTGAACATAGATTATATCGCTTAAAGTCGGATTCCAAAGCATTGTAAATAGATGACTTTGTTCAAGTTGCGGATTCTTAAGGTTTTAAAATAGATGATATCGTTTAAAGTCGGATTCTGAAGCATTGTAAATAGATTACTTTGTTAAAGTGGCGGACTCTTAAGGTTTGAAAATAGATGATATTGTTTGAAGTACGATTCTAAAGCATTGTAAGTCGATGACTTTATTACAGTTGCGGATTCTTAAAGCATGAAAATAGATGATATTGTTTAAAGTCGCTTTCTAAAGCATTGTAAATAGATGACTTTGTTCAAGTTGCGGATTCTTAAGGTTTGAAAATAGATGATATCGTTTAAAGTCGGATTCCAAAGCATTGTAAATAGATTACTTTGTTCAAGTTGCCGATTCTGAAGGTTTTAAAATAGATGATATCGGTTAAAGTTGGATTCATAAGCATTGTAAATAGATGACTTGTTCAAGTCGCCGATTCTCAAGCTTTGAAAATAGATTATATCGTTTAAAGTCGGATTCTAAAGCACTGTAAATAGATGACTTTGTTCAAGTTGCCGATTCTTAAGGGCGGGGAAAATAGATGATATCGTTTAAAGTTCGATTCTAAAGCATTGTAAATAGATGACTTTGTTCAAGTTGCCGATTCTTAAGCTTTGAAAATAGATGATATCGGTTAAAGTCGGATTCTAAAGCATTGTAAATAAATGACTTTATTCAAGTTGCGGACTCTGATAGTTTGAAAATAGATGATATCGTTTAAAGTCGTATTCTAAAGCATTGTAAATAGATGACTTTGTTCAAGTTGCCGATTCTTAAGGTTTGAAAATAGATGACATTGTTTAAAGTCGCATTCTAAAGCATTGTAAATAGATGACTTTGTTCAAGTTGCGGATTCTTAAAGTTTGCAAATAGATAATATCGTTTAAAGTCGGATTCTAAAGCATTGTAAATAGATGACTTTGTTCAAGTTGCGGATTCTTAAGGTTTGAAAATAGATGATATCGTTTAAAGTCGGATTCTAAAGTATTGTAAATAGATGACTTTGTTCAAGTTGCGGATTCTAAAGGTTTGAAAATAGATGATATCGTTTAAAGTCGGATTCTAAAGCATTGTAAATAGATGACTTTGTTCAAGTTGCGGATTCTTAAGGTTTGAAAATAGATGATATCGTTTAAAGTCGGATTCTAAAGCATTGTAAATAGATGACTTTGTTCAAGTTGCGGATTCTTAAGGTTTGAAAATAGATGATATCGTTTAAAATCGGATTCTAAAGCATTGTAAATAGATGACTTTGTTCAAGTTGCGGATTCTTAAGGTTTGAAAATAGATGATATCGTTTAAAGTCGGATTCTAAAGCATTGTAAATAGATGACTTTGTTACAGTTGCGAGTTCTTAAGGTTTGAAAATAGATGATATCGTTTAAAGTCGGATTCTAAAGTATTGTAAATAGATGACTTTGTTCAAGTGTCGGATTCTTAAGGTTTGAAAATTAATGATATCGTTTAAAGTCGGATTCTAAAGCATTGTAAATAGATTACATTGTTCAAGTTGCGGATTCTTAAGGTTTGAAAATTGATGATATCGTTTAAAGTCGGATTCTAAAGCATTGTAAATAGATGACTGTGTTCAAGTTGCGGATTCTTAAGGTTTGCAAATAGATGATATCGTTTAAGATCGGATTCCAAACCATTGTAAATAGATGACTTTGTTAAGTTGCAGATTCTTAAGGTTTGAAAATAGATGATACAGTTTAAAGTGGGATGCTACAGCATTGTAAATAAATTACTTTGTTCAAGTGGCCGATTCTTTAGGTTTGAAAATATATGATATCGTTTAAAGTCGGATTCTAAAGCATTGTAAATAGATGACTTTGTTCAAGTTGCGGATTCTTAAGGTTTTAAAATAGATGATATCGTTTAAAGTCGGATTCTAAAGCATTGTAAATAGATTACTTTGTTCAAGTTGCGGACTCTTAAGGTTTGAAATAGATGATATTGTTTAAAGTACGATTCTAAAGCATTGTAAGTAGATGACTTTATTACAGTTGCGGATTCTTAAGCTTGAAAATAGATGATATTGTTTAAAGTCGCATTCTAAAGCATTGTAAATAGATGACTTTGTTCAAGTTGCGGATTCTTAAGGTTTGAAAATAGATGATATCGTTTTATGTCGGATTCTAAAGTATTGTAAATAGATGACTTTGTTCAAGTTGCGGATTCTTAAGGTTTGAAAATAGATGATATCGTTTAAAGTCGGATTCTAAAGCATTGTAAATAGATGACTTTGTTCAAGTTGCAGATTCTTAAGGTTTGAAAATAGATGATATCGTTTAAAGTCGGATTTTAAAGCATTGTAAATAGATGACTTTGTTCAAGTTGCGGTTTCTTAAGGTTTGAAAATAGATGATATCGTTTAAAGTCGGATTCTAAAGCATTGTAAATTGATGACTTTGTTCAAGTTGCGGATTCTTAAGGTTTGAAAATAGATGATATCGTTTAAAGTCAGATTCTAAAGTATTGTAAATAGATCACTTTGTTCAAGTGTCGGATTCTCAAGGTTTGAAAAAAGGTGATATCGTTTAAAGTCGGATTCTAAAGCATTGTAAATAGATGACTTTGTTCAAGTTGCTGATTCTTAAGGTTTGAAAATAGATGATATCGTTTAATGTCGGATACTAAAGCATTGTAAATAGGTGACTTTGTTCAAGTTGCCGATTCTTAAGCTTTGAAAATAGATGATATCGTTTAAAGTCAGATTCCAAAGCGTTGTAAATTGATGACTTTGTTCAAGTTGCGGATTCTTAAGGTTTGAAAATAGATGATATCATTTAAAGTCGGATTATAAAGCTGTGTAAATAGATGACTTTGTTCAAGTTTCGGATTGTTTAGGTTTGAACATAGATTATATCGCTTAAAGTCGGATTCCAAAGCATTGTAAATAGATGACTTTGTTCAATTTGCGGATTCTTGATGATTGAAAATAGATGACATAGTTTAAAGTCGGATTCTAAAGCATTGTAAATAGATGACTTTGTTCAAGTTGCGGATTCTTAAGGTTTGAAAATAGATGATATCGTTTGAAGTCGGATTCTGAAGCATTGTAAATAGATTACTTTGTTAAAGAAGCGGACTCTTAAGGTTTGAAAATAGATGATATTGTTTAAAGTACGATTCTAAAGCATTGTAAGTAGATGACTTTATTACAGTTGCGGATTCTTAAGGCATGAAAATAGATGATATTGTTTAAAGTCGCTTTCTAAAGCATTGTAAATAGATGACTTTGTTCAAGTTGCGGATTCTTAAGGTTTGAAAATAGATTATATCGTTTAAAGTCGGATTCTAAAGCATGTAAATAGATGATTTTGTTCAAGTTGCGGATTCTTAAGGTTTGAAAATAGATGATATCGTTTAAAGTCGGATTCTAAAGTATTGTAAATAGATGACTTTGTTCAAGTTGCGGATTCTAAAGGTTTGAAAATAGATGATATCGTTTAAAGTGGGATTCTAAAGCATTGTAAATAGATGACTTTGTTCAAGTTGCAGATTCTTAAGGTTTGAAAATAGATGATATCGTTTAAAGTCGGATTTTAAAGCATTGTAAATAGATGACTTAGTTCAAGTTGCGGATTCTTAAGGTTTGAAAATAGATGATATCGTTTAAAGTCGGATTCTAAAGCATTGTAAATAGATGACTTTGTTCAAGTTGCGGATTCTTAAGGTTTGAAAATAGATGATATCGTTTAAAGTCGGATTCTAAAGTATTGTAAATAGATGACTTTGTTCTGTTGCGGATACTTAAGGTTTGAAAATAGATGATATCGTTTAAAGTCGGGTTCTAAAGCATTGTAAATAGATGACTTTGTTCAAGTTGCGGATTCTTAAGGTTTGAAAATAGATGATATCGTTTTATGTCGGATACTAAAGCATTGTAAATAGGTGACTTTGTTCAAGTTGCCGATTCTTAAGCTTTGAAAATAGATGATATCGTTTAAAGTCAGATTCCAAAGCATTGTAAATAGATGACTTTGTTCAAGTTGCGGATTCTTAAGGTTTGAAAATAGATGATATCATTTAAAGTCGGATTATAAAGCTGTGTAAATAGATGACTTTGTTCACGTTGCGGATTTTTTTGGTTTGAACATAGATTATATCGCTTGAAGTCGGATTCCAAAGCATTGTAAATAGATGACTTTGTTCAAGTTGCGGATTCTTTAGGTTTGAAAATAGATTATATCGTTTAAAGTCGGATTCTAAAGTATTGTAAATAGATGACTTTGTTCAATTTGCGGATTCTTAAGGTTTGAAAATAGATGATATCGTTTTAAATCGGATACTAAAGCATTGTAAATAGATGACTTTGTTCAAGTTGCGGATTCTTAAAGTTTGAAAATAGATGATATCGTTTAAAGTCGGATTCTAAAGCATTGTAAATAGATGACTTTGTTCAAGTTGCCGAATCTTAAGGTTTGAAAATAGATGATATCGTTTAAAGTCGGATTCTAAAGTATTGTAAATAGATGACTTTGTTCAAGTGTCGAATTCTTAAGGTTTGACAATTAATGATATCGTTTAAAGTCGGATTCTAAAGCATTGTAAATAGATTACTTTGTTCAAGTTGCGGATTCTTAAGGTTTGAAAATAGATGATATCGTTTAAAGTCGTATTCTAAAGCATTGTAAATAGATGATTTTGTTCAAGTTGCGGATTCTTAAGGTTTGCAAATAGATGATATCGTTTAAGATCGGATTCCAAACCATTGTAAATAGATGACTTTGTTAAGTTGCAGATTTATAAGGTTTGAAAATAGATGATATAGTTTCAAGTCGGATTCTACAGCATTGTTAATAGATGACTTTGTTCAAGTTGCGGATTCTTTTGGTTTGAAAATAGATGATATCGTTTAAAGTCCGATTCTAAAGCATTGTAAATAGATGACTTTGTTCAAGATGCGGATTCTTAAGGTTTGAAAATAGATGATATCGTTTAAAGTCGGATTCTAAAGTATTGCAAATAGATTACTTTGTTCAAGTGGCGGACTCTTAAGGTTTGAAAATAGATGCTATTGTTTAAAGTACGATTCTAAAGCATTGTAAGTAGATGACTTTATTACAGTTGCGGATTCTTACTGTTTGAAAATAGATGATATTGTTTAAAGTCGCATTCTAAAGCATTGTAAATAGATGACTTTGTTCAAGTTGCGGATTCTTAAGGTTTGAAAATAGATGATATCGTTTAAAGTCGGATTCTAAAGCATTGTAAATAGATGACTTTGTTCAAGTTGCCGATTCTTAAGGATTGAAAATAGATGATATCGGTTAAAGTCGGATTCTAAAGCATTGTAAATAAATGACTTTGTTCAAGTTGCGGAGTCTGATAGTTTGAAAATAGATGATATCGTTTAAAGTCGGATTCTAAAGCAGTGTAAATAGATGACTTTGTTCAAGTTTCGGATTCTTAAGGTTTGAAAATAGATGATATTGTTTAAAGTCGCATTCTAAAGCATTGTAAATAGATGACTTTGTTCAAGTTGCGGATTTTTAAGGTTTGAAAATAGATGATATCGTTTAAAGTCGGATTCTAAAGCATTGTAAATAGATGACTTTGTTCAAGTTGCGGATTCTTAACGTTTGAAAATAGATGATATCGTTTAAAGTCGGATTCTAAAGTATTGTAAATAGATGACTTTGTTCAAGTTGCGGATTCTTAAGGTTTGAAAATAGATGATATCGTTTAAAGTCGGATTCTAAAGCATTGTAAATAGATGACTTTGTTCAAGTTGCGGATTCTTAAGGTTTGAAAATAGATTATATCGTTTAAAGTCGGATTCTAAAGCATTGTAAATAGATGACTTTGTTCAAGTTGCGGATTCTTAAGGTTTGAAAATAGATGATATCGTTTAAAATCGGATTCTAAAGCATTGTAAATAGATGACTTTGTTCAAGTTGCGGATTCTTAAAGTTTGAAAATAGATGATATCGTTTAAAGTCGGATTCTAAAGCATTGTAAATAGATGACTTTGTTCAAGTTGCCGATTCTTAAGGTTTGAAAATAGATGATATCGTTTAAAGTCGGATTCTAAAGTATTGTAAATAGATGACTTTGTTCAAGTGTCGAATTCTTAAGGTTTGAAAATTAATGATATCGTTTAAAGTCGGATTCTAAAGCATTGTAAATAGATGACTTTGTTCAAGTTGCGGATTCTTAAGTTTTGAAAATAGATGATATCGTTTAAAGTCGCATTCTAAAGCATTGTAAATAGATGATTTTGTTCAAGTTGCGGATTCTTAAGGTTTGCAAATAGATGATATCGTTTAAGATCGGATTCCAAACCATTGTAAATAGATGATTTGTTAAGTTGCAGATTCTTAAGGTTTGAAAATAGAAAATATAGTTTAAAGTCGGATTCTACAGCATTGTAAATAGATGACTTTGTTCAAGTGGCCGATTCTTTAGGTTTGAAAATAGATGATATCGTTTAAAGTCGGATTCTAAAGCATTGTAAATAGATGACTTTGTTCAAGATGCGGATTCTTAAGGTTTGAAAATAGATGATATCGTTTAAAGTCGGATTCTAAAGCATTGCAAATAGATTACTTTGTTCAAGTGGCGGACTCTTAAGGTTTGAAAATAGATGATATTGTTTAAAGTACGATTCTAAAGCATAGTAAGTAGATGACTTTATTACAGTTGCGGATTCTTAAGGCTTGAAAATAGATGATATTGTTTAAAGTCGCATTCTAAAGCATTGTAAATAGATGACTTTGTTCAAGTTGCGGATTCTTAAGGTTTGAAAATAGATGATATCGTTTAAAGTCGGATTCTAAAGCATTGTAAATAGATGACTTTGTTCAAGTTGCAGATTCTTAAGGTTGTAAAATAGATGATATCGTTTAAAGTCGGATTTTAAAGCATTGTAAATAGATGACTTTGTTCAAGTTGTGGATTCTTAAGGTTTGAAAATAGATGATATCGTTTAAAGTCGGATTCTAAAGCATTATAAATTAATGACTTTGTTCAAGTTGCGGATTCTTAAGGTTTGAAAATAGATGATATCGTTTAAAGTCGGATTCTAAAGTATTGTAAATAGATGACTTTGTTCAAGTGTCGGATTCTTAAGGTTTGAAAATAGATGATATCGTTTAATGTCGGATACTAAAGCATTGTAAATAGGTGACTTTGTTCAAGTTGCCGATTCTTAAGCTTTGAAAATAGATGATATCGTTTAAAGTCAGATTCCAAAGCATTGTAAATAGATGACTTTGTTCAAGTTGCGGATTCTTACTGTTTGAAAATAGATGATATTGTTTAAAGTCGCATTCTAAAGCTGTGTAAATAGATGACTTTGTTCAAGTTTCGGATTGTTTAGGTTTGAACATAGATTATATCGCTTAAAGTCGGATTCCAAAGCATTGTAAATAGATGACTTTGTTCAATTTGCGGATTCTTGATGATTGAAAATAGATGACATAGTTTAAAGTCGGATTCTAAAGCATTGTAAATAGATGACTTTGTTCAAGTTGCGGATTCTTAAGGTTTGAAAATAGATGATATCGTTTGAAGTCGGATTCTGAAGCATTGTAAATAGATTACTTTGTTAAAGAAGCGGACTCTTAAGGTTTGAAAATAGATGATATTGTTTAAAGTACGATTCTAAAGCATTGTAAGTAGATGACTTTATTACAGTTGCGGATTCTTAAGGCATGAAAATAGATGATATTGTTTAAAGTCGCTTTCTAAAGCATTGTAAATAGATGACTTTGTTCAAGTTGCGGATTCTTAAGGTTTGAAAATAGATTATATCGTTTAAAGTCGGATTCTAAAGCATGTAAATAGATGATTTTGTTCAAGTTGCGGATTCTTAAGGTTTGAAAATAGATGATATCGTTTAAAGTCGGATTCTAAAGTATTGTAAATAGATGACTTTGTTCAAGTTGCGGATTCTAAAGGTTTGAAAATAGATGATATCGTTTAAAGTGGGATTCTAAAGCATTGTAAATAGATGACTTTGTTCAAGTTGCAGATTCTTAAGGTTTGAAAATAGATGATATCGTTTAAAGTCGGATTTTAAAGCATTGTAAATAGATGACTTAGTTCAAGTTGCGGATTCTTAAGGTTTGAAAATAGATGATATCGTTTAAAGTCGGATTCTAAAGCATTGTAAATAGATGACTTTGTTCAAGTTGCGGATTCTTAAGGTTTGAAAATAGATGATATCGTTTAAAGTCGGATTCTAAAGTATTGTAAATAGATGACTTTGTTCTGTTGCGGATACTTAAGGTTTGAAAATAGATGATATCGTTTAAAGTCGGGTTCTAAAGCATTGTAAATAGATGACTTTGTTCAAGTTGCGGATTCTTAAGGTTTGAAAATAGATGATATCGTTTTATGTCGGATACTAAAGCATTGTAAATAGGTGACTTTGTTCAAGTTGCCGATTCTTAAGCTTTGAAAATAGATGATATCGTTTAAAGTCAGATTCCAAAGCATTGTAAATAGATGACTTTGTTCAAGTTGCGGATTCTTAAGGTTTGAAAATAGATGATATCATTTAAAGTCGGATTATAAAGCTGTGTAAATAGATGACTTTGTTCACGTTGCGGATTTTTTTGGTTTGAACATAGATTATATCGCTTGAAGTCGGATTCCAAAGCATTGTAAATAGATGACTTTGTTCAAGTTGCGGATTCTTTAGGTTTGAAAATAGATTATATCGTTTAAAGTCGGATTCTAAAGTATTGTAAATAGATGACTTTGTTCAATTTGCGGATTCTTAAGGTTTGAAAATAGATGATATCGTTTTAAATCGGATACTAAAGCATTGTAAATAGATGACTTTGTTCAAGTTGCGGATTCTTAAAGTTTGAAAATAGATGATATCGTTTAAAGTCGGATTCTAAAGCATTGTAAATAGATGACTTTGTTCAAGTTGCCGAATCTTAAGGTTTGAAAATAGATGATATCGTTTAAAGTCGGATTCTAAAGTATTGTAAATAGATGACTTTGTTCAAGTGTCGAATTCTTAAGGTTTGACAATTAATGATATCGTTTAAAGTCGGATTCTAAAGCATTGTAAATAGATTACTTTGTTCAAGTTGCGGATTCTTAAGGTTTGAAAATAGATGATATCGTTTAAAGTCGTATTCTAAAGCATTGTAAATAGATGATTTTGTTCAAGTTGCGGATTCTTAAGGTTTGCAAATAGATGATATCGTTTAAGATCGGATTCCAAACCATTGTAAATAGATGACTTTGTTAAGTTGCAGATTTATAAGGTTTGAAAATAGATGATATAGTTTCAAGTCGGATTCTACAGCATTGTTAATAGATGACTTTGTTCAAGTTGCGGATTCTTTTGGTTTGAAAATAGATGATATCGTTTAAAGTCCGATTCTAAAGCATTGTAAATAGATGACTTTGTTCAAGATGCGGATTCTTAAGGTTTGAAAATAGATGATATCGTTTAAAGTCGGATTCTAAAGTATTGCAAATAGATTACTTTGTTCAAGTGGCGGACTCTTAAGGTTTGAAAATAGATGCTATTGTTTAAAGTACGATTCTAAAGCATTGTAAGTAGATGACTTTATTACAGTTGCGGATTCTTACTGTTTGAAAATAGATGATATTGTTTAAAGTCGCATTCTAAAGCATTGTAAATAGATGACTTTGTTCAAGTTGCGGATTCTTAAGGTTTGAAAATAGATGATATCGTTTAAAGTCGGATTCTAAAGCATTGTAAATAGATGACTTTGTTCAAGTTGCCGATTCTTAAGGATTGAAAATAGATGATATCGGTTAAAGTCGGATTCTAAAGCATTGTAAATAAATGACTTTGTTCAAGTTGCGGAGTCTGATAGTTTGAAAATAGATGATATCGTTTAAAGTCGGATTCTAAAGCAGTGTAAATAGATGACTTTGTTCAAGTTTCGGATTCTTAAGGTTTGAAAATAGATGATATTGTTTAAAGTCGCATTCTAAAGCATTGTAAATAGATGACTTTGTTCAAGTTGCGGATTTTTAAGGTTTGAAAATAGATGATATCGTTTAAAGTCGGATTCTAAAGCATTGTAAATAGATGACTTTGTTCAAGTTGCGGATTCTTAACGTTTGAAAATAGATGATATCGTTTAAAGTCGGATTCTAAAGTATTGTAAATAGATGACTTTGTTCAAGTTGCGGATTCTTAAGGTTTGAAAATAGATGATATCGTTTAAAGTCGGATTCTAAAGCATTGTAAATAGATGACTTTGTTCAAGTTGCGGATTCTTAAGGTTTGAAAATAGATTATATCGTTTAAAGTCGGATTCTAAAGCATTGTAAATAGATGACTTTGTTCAAGTTGCGGATTCTTAAGGTTTGAAAATAGATGATATCGTTTAAAATCGGATTCTAAAGCATTGTAAATAGATGACTTTGTTCAAGTTGCGGATTCTTAAAGTTTGAAAATAGATGATATCGTTTAAAGTCGGATTCTAAAGCATTGTAAATAGATGACTTTGTTCAAGTTGCCGATTCTTAAGGTTTGAAAATAGATGATATCGTTTAAAGTCGGATTCTAAAGTATTGTAAATAGATGACTTTGTTCAAGTGTCGAATTCTTAAGGTTTGAAAATTAATGATATCGTTTAAAGTCGGATTCTAAAGCATTGTAAATAGATGACTTTGTTCAAGTTGCGGATTCTTAAGTTTTGAAAATAGATGATATCGTTTAAAGTCGCATTCTAAAGCATTGTAAATAGATGATTTTGTTCAAGTTGCGGATTCTTAAGGTTTGCAAATAGATGATATCGTTTAAGATCGGATTCCAAACCATTGTAAATAGATGATTTGTTAAGTTGCAGATTCTTAAGGTTTGAAAATAGAAAATATAGTTTAAAGTCGGATTCTACAGCATTGTAAATAGATGACTTTGTTCAAGTGGCCGATTCTTTAGGTTTGAAAATAGATGATATCGTTTAAAGTCGGATTCTAAAGCATTGTAAATAGATGACTTTGTTCAAGATGCGGATTCTTAAGGTTTGAAAATAGATGATATCGTTTAAAGTCGGATTCTAAAGCATTGCAAATAGATTACTTTGTTCAAGTGGCGGACTCTTAAGGTTTGAAAATAGATGATATTGTTTAAAGTACGATTCTAAAGCATAGTAAGTAGATGACTTTATTACAGTTGCGGATTCTTAAGGCTTGAAAATAGATGATATTGTTTAAAGTCGCATTCTAAAGCATTGTAAATAGATGACTTTGTTCAAGTTGCGGATTCTTAAGGTTTGAAAATAGATGATATCGTTTAAAGTCGGATTCTAAAGCATTGTAAATAGATGACTTTGTTCAAGTTGCAGATTCTTAAGGTTGTAAAATAGATGATATCGTTTAAAGTCGGATTTTAAAGCATTGTAAATAGATGACTTTGTTCAAGTTGTGGATTCTTAAGGTTTGAAAATAGATGATATCGTTTAAAGTCGGATTCTAAAGCATTATAAATTAATGACTTTGTTCAAGTTGCGGATTCTTAAGGTTTGAAAATAGATGATATCGTTTAAAGTCGGATTCTAAAGTATTGTAAATAGATGACTTTGTTCAAGTGTCGGATTCTTAAGGTTTGAAAATAGATGATATCGTTTAATGTCGGATACTAAAGCATTGTAAATAGGTGACTTTGTTCAAGTTGCCGATTCTTAAGCTTTGAAAATAGATGATATCGTTTAAAGTCAGATTCCAAAGCATTGTAAATAGATGACTTTGTTCAAGTTGCGGATTCTTAAGGTTTGAAAATAGATGATATCATTTAAAGTCGGATTATAAAGCTGTGTAAATAGATGACTTTGTTCACGTTGCGGATTTTTTTGGTTTGAACATAGATTATATCGCTTGAAGTCGGATTCCAAAGCATTGTAAATAGATGACTTTGTTCAAGTTAAGGATTTTTTAGGTTTGAAAATAGATGATATCGTTTTAAGTCGGATTCTAAAGCATTGTAAATAGATGACTTTGTTCAAGTTGCGGATTCTTTAGGTTTGAAAATAGATTATATCGTTTAAAGTCGGATTCTAAAGTATTGTAAATAGATGACTTTGTTCAAGTTGCGGATTCTTAAGGTTTGAAAATAGATGATATCGTTTTAAATCGGATTCTAAAGCATTGTAAATAGATGACTTTGTTCAAGTTGCGGATTCTTAAAGTTTGAAAATAGATGATATCGTTTAAAGTCGGATTCTAAAGCATTGTAAATAGATGACTTTGTTCAAGTTGCCGATTCTTAAGGTTTGAAAATAGATGATATCGTTTAAAGTCGGATTCTAAAGTATTGTAAATAGATGACTTTGTTCAAGTGTCGAATTCTTAAGGTTTGGCAATTAATGATATCGTTTAAAGTCGGATTCTAAAGCATTGTAAATAGATTACTTTGTTCAAGTTGCGGATTCTTAAGGTTTGAAAATAGATGATATCGTTTAAAGTCGTATTCTAAAGCATTGTAAATAGATGATTTTGTTCAAGTTGCGGATTCTTAAGGTTTGCAAATAGATGATATCGTTTAAGATCGGATTCCAAACCATTGTAAATAGATGACTTTGTTAAGTTGCAGATTCTTAAGGTTTGAAAATAGATGATATAGTTTCAAGTCGGATTCTACAGCATTGTTAATAGATGACTTTGTTCAAGTTGCGGATTCTTTAGGTTTGAAAATAGATGATATCGTTTAAAGTCCGATTCTAAAGCATTGTAAATAGATGACTTTGTTCAAGATGCGGATTCTTAAGGTTTGAAAATAGATGATATCGTTTAAAGTCGGATTCTAAAGTATTGCAAATAGATTACTTTGTTCAAGTGGCGGACTCTTAAGGTTTGAAAATAGATGCTATTGTTTAAAGTACGATTCTAAAGCATTGTAAGTAGATGACTTTATTACAGTTGCGGATTCTTACTGTTTGAAAATAGATGATATTGTTTAAAGTCGCATTCTAAAGCATTGTAAATAGATGACTTTGTTCAAGTTGCGGATTCTTAAGGTTTGAAAATAGATGATATCGTTTAAAGTCGGATTCTAAAGCATTGTAAATAGATGACTTTGTTCAAGTTGCCGATTCTTAAGGATTGAAAATAGATGATATCGGTTAAAGTCGGATTCTAAAGCATTGTAAATAAATGACTTTGTTCAAGTTGCGGACTCTGATAGTTTGAAAATAGATGATATCGTTTAAAGTCGGATTCTAAAGCAGTGTAAATAGATGACTTTGTTCAAGTTTCGGATTCTTCAGGTTTGAAAATAGATGATATTGTTTAAAGTCGCATTCTAAAGCATTGTAAATAGATGACTTTGTTCAAGTTGCGGATTTTTAAGGTTTGAAAATAGATGATATCGTTTAAAGTCGGATTCTAAAGCATTGTAAATAGATGACTTTGTTCAAGTTGCGGATTCTTAACGTTTGAAACTAGATGATATCGTTTAAAGTCGGATTCTAAAGTATTGTAAATAGATGACTTTGTTCAAGTTGCGGATTCTTAAGGTTTGAAAATAGATGATATCGTTTAAAGTCGGATTCTAAAGCATTGTAAATAGATGACTTTGTTCAAGTTGCGGATTCTTAAGGTTTGAAAATAGATTATATCGTTTAAAGTCGGATTCTAAAGCATTGTAAATAGATGACTTTGTTCAAGTTGCGGATTCTTAAGGTTTGAAAATAGATGATATCGTTTAAAATCGGATTCTAAAGCATTGTAAATAGATGACTTTGTTCAAGTTGCGGATTCTTAAAGTTTGAAAATAGATGATATCGTTTAAAGTCGGATTCTAAAGCATTGTAAATAGATGACTTTGTTCAAGTTGCCGATTCTTAAGGTTTGAAAATAGATGATATCGTTTAAAGTCGGATTCTAAAGTATTGTAAATAGATGACTTTGTTCATATGTCGAATTCTTAAGGTTTGAAAATTAATGATATCGTTTAAAGTCGGATTCTAAAGCATTGTAAATAGATGACTTTGTTCAAGTTGCGGATTCTTAAGTTTTGAAAATAGATGATATCGTTTAAAGTCGCATTCTAAAGCATTGTAAACAGATGATTTTGTTCAAGTTGCGGATTCTTAAGGTTTGCAAATAGATGATATCGTTTAAGATCGGATTCCAAACCATTGTAAATAGATGATTTGTTAAGTTGCAGATTCTTAAGGTTTGAAAATAGAAAATATAGTTTAAAGTCGGATTCTACAGCATTGTAAATAGATGACTTTGTTCAAGTGGCCGATTCTTTAGGCTTGAAAATAGATGATATCGTTTAAAGTCGGATTCTAAAGCATTGTAAATAGATGACTTTGTTCAAGATGCGGATTCTAAAGGTTTGAAAATAGATGATATCGTTTAAAGTCGGATTCTAAAGCATTGCAAATAGATTACTTTGTTCAAGTGGCGGACTCTTAAGGTTTGAAAATAGATGATATTGTTTAAAGTACGATTCTAAAGCATAGTAAGTAGATGACTTTATTACAGTTGCGGATTCTTAAGGCTTGAAAATAGATGATATTGTTTAAAGTCGCATTCTAAAGCATTGTAAATAGATGACTCTGTTCAAGTTGCGGATTCTTAAG
This sequence comes from Sepiola atlantica, assembly GCA_963556195.1. Lineage (NCBI taxonomy): Eukaryota > Metazoa > Mollusca > Cephalopoda > Sepiida > Sepiolidae > Sepiola > Sepiola atlantica. The sequence goes on from CAUVYP010000989.1 coordinate 792,841, forward strand.
GTTTGAAAATAGATGATATCGTTTAAAGTCGGATTCTAAAGTATTGTAAATAGATGACTTTGTTCAAGTTGCGGATTCTTAAGGTTTGAAAATAGATGATATCGTTTAAAGTCGGATTCTAAAGCATTGTAAATAGATGACTTTGTTCAAGTTGCAGATTCTTAAGGTTGTAAAATAGATGATATCGTTTAAAGTCGGATTTTAAAGCATTGTAAATAGATGACTTTGTTCAAGTTGTGGATTCTTAAGGTTTGAAAATAGATGATATCGTTTAAAGTCGGATTCTAAAGCATTATAAATTAATGACTTTGTTCAAGTTGCGGATTCTTAAGGTTTGAAAATAGATGATATCGTTTAAAGTCGGATTCTAAAGTATTGTAAATAGATGACTTTGTTCAAGTGTCGGATTCTTAAGGTTTGAAAATAGATGATATCGTTTAAAGTCGGATTCTAAAGCATTGTAAATAGATGACTTTGTTCAAGTTGCTGATTCTTAAGGTTTGAAAATAGATGATATCGTTTCAAGTTCGATTCTAAAGCATTGTAAATAGATGACTTTGTTCAAGTTTCCGATTCTTAAGCTTTGAAAATAGATGATATCGTTTAAAGTCGGATTCTAAAGCATTGTAAATTGATGACTTTGTTCAAGTTGCCGATTCTTAAGGATTGAAAATAGATGATATCGGTTAAAGTCGGATTCCAAAGCCTTGTAAATAAATGACTTTGTTCAAGTTGCGGACTCTGATAGTTTGAAAATAGATGATATCGTTTAAAGTCGGATTCTAAAGCATTGTAAATAGATGACTTTGTTCAAGTTGCGGATTCTTAAGGTTTGAAAATAGATGATATTGTTTTAAATCGCATTCTAAAGCATTGTAAATAGATGACTTTGTTCAAGTTGCGGATTCTTAAGGTTTGAAAATAGATGATATCGTTTAAAGTCGGATTCTAAAGCATTGTAAATAGATGACTTTGTTCCAGTTGCGGATTCTTAAGGTTTGAAAATAGATGATATCGTTTAAAGTCGGATTCTAAAGTATTGTAAATAGATGAATTTGTTCAAGTTGCGGATTCTTAAGGTTTGAAAATAGATGATATCGTTTAAAGTCGGATTCTAAAGCATTGTAAATAGATGACTTTGTTCAAGTTGCGGATTCTTAAGGTTTGAAAATAGATTATATCGTTTAAAGTCGGATTCTAAAGCATTGTAAATAAATGACTTTGTTCAAGTTGCGGACTCTGATAGTTTGAAAATAGATAATATCGTTTAAAGTCGGATTCTAAAGCATTGTAAATAGATGACTTTGTTCAAGTTGCGCATTCTTAAGGTTTGAAAATAGATGATATTGTTTAAAATCGCATTCTAAAGCATTGTAAATAGATGACTTTGTTCAAGTTGCGGATTCTTAAGGTTTGAAAATAGATGATATCGTTTAAAGTCGGATTCTAAAGCATTGTAAATAGATGACTTTGTTCCAGTAGCGGATTCTTAAGGTTTGAAAATAGATGATATCGTTTAAAGTCGGAGTCTAAAGTATTGTAAATAGATGACTGTGTTCAAGTTGCGGATTCTTAAGGTTTGAAAATAGATGATATCGTTTAAAGTCGGATTCTAAAGCATTGTAAATAGATGACTTTGTTCAAGTTGCGGATTCTTAAGGTTTGAAAATAGATTATATCGTTTAAAGTCGGATTCTAAAGCATTGTAAATAGATGACTTTGTTCAAGTTGCGGATTCTTAAGGTTTGAAAATAGATGATATCGTTTAAAATCGGATTCTAAAGCATTGTAAATAGATGACTTTGTTCAAGTTGCGGATTCTTAAGGTTTGAAAATAGATGATATCGTTTAAAGTCGGATTCTAAAGCATTGTCAATAGATGACTTTGTTCAAGTTGCCGATTCTTAAGGTTTTAAAATAGATGATATCGTTTAAAGTCGGATTCTAAAGTATTGTAAATAGATGACTTTGTTCAAGTGTCAAATTCTTAAGGTTTGAAAATTAATGATATCGTTTAAAGTCGGATTCTAAAGCATTGTAAATAGATGACTTTGTTCAAGTTGCGGATTCTAAAGGTTTGAAAATAGATGATATCGTTTAAAGTCGCATTCAAAAGCATTGTAAATAGATGATTTTGTTTAAGTTGCGGATTCTTAAGGTTTGCAAATAGATGATATCGTTTAAGATCGGATTCCAAACCATTGTAAATAGATGACTTTGTTAAGTTGCAGATTCTTAAGGTTTGAAAATAGATGATATAGTTTAAAGTCGGATTCTACAGCATTGTAAATAGATGACTTTGTTCAAGTGGCCGATTCTTTAGGTTTGAAAATAGATGATATCGTTTAAAGTCGGATTCTAAAGCATTGTAAATAGATGACTTTGTTCAAGATGCGGATTCTTAAGGTTTGAAAATAGATGATATCGTTTAAAGTCGGATTCTAAAGCATTGTAAATAGATTACTTTGTTCAAGTGGCGGACTCTTAAGGTTTGAAAATAGATGATATTGTTTAAAGTACGATTCTAAAGCATTGTAAGTAGATGACTTTATTACAGTTGCGGATTCTTAAGGCTTGAAAATAGATAATATTGTTTAAAGTCGCATTCTAAAGCATTGTAAATAGATGACTTTGTTCAAGTTGCGGATTCTTAAGGTTTGAAAATAGATGATATCGTTTAAAGTCGGATTCTAAAGCATTGTAAATAGATGATTTTGTTCAAGTTGCGGATTCTAAAGGTTTGAAAATAGATGATATCGTTTAAAGTCGGATTCTAAAGCATTGTAAATAGATGACTTTGTTCAAGTTTCCGATTCTTAAGCTTAGAAAATAGATGATATCGTTTAAAGTCGGATTCTAAAGCATTGTAAATAGATGACTTTGTTCAAGTTGCCGATTCTTAAGGATTGAAAATAGATGATATCGGTTAAAGTCGGATTCCAAAGCCTTGTAAATAAATGACTTTGTTCAAGTTGCGGACTCTGATAGTTTGAAAATAGATGATATCGTTTAAAGTCGGATTCTAAAGCATTGTAAATAGATGACTTTGTTCAAGTTGCGGATTCTTAAGGTTTGAAAATAGATGATATTGTTTTAAATCGCATTCTAAAGCATTGTAAATAGATGACTTTGTTCAAGTTGCGGATTCTTAAGGTTTGAAAATAGATGATATCGTTTAAAGTCGGATTCTAAAGCATTGTAAATAGATGACTTTGTTCCAGTTGCGGATTCTTAATGTTTGAAAATAGATGATATCGTTTAAAGTCGGATTCTAAAGTATTGTAAGTAGATGAATTTGTTCAAGTTGCGGATTCTTAAGGTTTGAAAATAGATGATATCGTTTAAAGTCGGATTCTAAAGCATTGTAAATAGATGACTTTGTTCAAGTTGCGGATTCTTAAGGTTTGAAAATAGATTATATCGTTTAAAGTCGGATTCTAAAGCATTGTAAATAAATGACTTTGTTCAAGTTGCGGACTCTGATAGTTTTAAAATAGATAATATCGTTTAAAGTCGGATTCTAAAGCATTGTAAATAGATGACTTTGTTCAAGTTGCGCATTCTTAAGGTTTGAAAATAGATGATATTGTTTAAAATCGCATTCTAAAGCATTGTAAATAGATGACTTTGTTCAAGTTGCGGATTCTTAAGGTTTGAAAATAGATGATATCGTTTAAAGTCGGATTCTAAAGCATTGTAAATAGATGACTTTGTTCCAGTTGCGGATTCTTAAGGTTTGAAAATAGATGATATCGTTTAAAGTCGGAGTCTAAAGTATTGTAAATAGATGACTTTGTTCAAGTTGCGGATTCTTAAGGTTTGAAAATAGATGATATCGTTTAAAGTCGGATTCTAAAGCATTGTAAATAGATGACTTTGTTCAAGTTGCGGATTCTTAAGGTTTGAAAATAGATTATATCGTTTAAAGTCGGATTCTAAAGCATTGTAAATAGATGACTTTGTTCAAGTTGCGGATTCTTAAGGTTTGAAAATAGATGATATCGTTTAAAATCGGATTCTAAAGCATTGTAAATAGATGACTTTGTTCAAGTTGCAGATTCTTAAGGTTTGAAAATAGATGATATCGTTTAAAGTCGGATTCTAAAGCATTGTAAATAAATGACTTTGTTCAAGTTGCGGACTCTGATAGTTTTAAAATAGATAATATCGTTTAAAGTCGGATTCTAAAGCATTGTAAATAGATGACTTTGTTCAAGTTGCGCATTCTTAAGATTTGAAAATAGATGATATTGTTTAAAATCGCATTCTAAAGCATTGTAAATAGATGACTTTGTTCAAGTTGCGGATTCTTAAGGTTTGAAAATAGATGATATCGTTTAAAGTCGGATTCTAAATCATTGTAAATAGATGACTTTGTTCCAGTTGCGGATTCTTAAGGTTTGAAAATAGATGATATCGTTTAAAGTCGGAGTCTAAAGTATTGTAAATAGATGACTTTGTTCAAGTTGCGGATTCTTAAGGTTTGAAAATAGATGATATCGTTTAAAGTCGGATTCTAAAGCATTGTAAATAGATGACTTTGTTCAAGTTGCGGATTCTTAAGGTTTGAAAATAGATTATATCGTTTAAAGTCGGATTCTAAAGCATTGTAAATAGATGACTTTGTTCAACTTGCGGATTCTTAAGGTTTACAAATAGATGATATCGTTTAAAATCGGATTCTAAAGCATTGTAAATAGATGACTTTGTTCAAGTTGCAGATTCTTAAGGTTTGAAAATAGATGATATCGTTTAAAGTCGGATTCTAAAGCATTGTCAATAGATGACTTTGTTCAAGTTGCCGATTCTTAAGGTTTGAAAATAGATGATATCGTTTAAAGTCGGATTCTAAAGTATTGTACATAGATGACTTTGTTCAAGTGTCAAATTCTTAAGGTTTGAAAATTAATGATATCGTTTAAAGTCGGATTCTAAAGCATTGTAAATAGATGACTTTGTTCAAGTTGCGGATTCTTAAGGTTTGAAAATAGATGATATCGTTTAAAGTCGCATTCTAAAGCATTGTAAATAGATGATTTTGTTTAAGTTGCGGATTCTTAAGGTTTGCAAATAGATGATATCGTTTAAGATCGGATTCCAAACCATTGTAAATAGATGACTTTGTTAAGTTGCAGATTCTTAAGGTTTGAAAATAGATGATATAGTTTAAAGTCGGATTCTACAGCATTGTAAATAGATGACTTTGTTCAAGTGGCCGATTCTTTAGGTTTGAAAATAGATGATATCGTTTAAAGTCGGATTCTAAAGCATTGTAAATAGATGACTTTGTTCAAGATGCGGATTCTTAAGGTTTGAAAATAGATGATATCGTTTAAAGTCGGATTCTAAAGCATTGTAAATAGATTACTTTGTTCAAGTGGCGGACTCTTAAGGTTTGAAAATAGATGATATCGTTTAAAGTCGGATTCTAAAGCATTGTAAATAGATGATTTTGTTCAAGTTGCGGATTCTAAAGGTTTGAAAATAGATGATATCGTTACAAGTCGGATTCTAAAGTATTGTAAATAAGTGACTTTGTTCAAGTTGCGGATTCTAAAGGTTTGAAAATAGATGATATCGTTTTAAGTCGGATTCTAAAGCATTGTAAATAGATGACTTTGTTCAAGTTTCAGATTCTTAAGGTTTGAAAATAGATGATATCGTTTAAAGTCGGATTTTAAAGCATTGTAAATAGATGACTTTGTTCAAGTTGCGGATTCTTAAGGTTTGAAAATAGATGATATCGTTTAATGTCGGATACTACAGCATTGTAAATGGGTGACTTTGTTCAAGTTGCGGATTCTTAAGGTTTGAAAATAGATGATATCGTTTAAAGTCGGATTCCAAAGCATTGTAAATAGATGACTTTGTTCAAGTTGCGGATTCTTGAGGTTTGAAAATAGATGATATCATTTAAAGTCGGATTATAAAGCTGTGTAAATAGATGACTTTGTTCAAGTTGCGGATTTTTTAGGTTTGAACATAGATTATATCGCTTAAAGTCGCATTCCAAAGCATTGTAAATAGATGACTTTGTTCAAGTTGCGGATTGTTTAGGATTGAAAATAGATGATATCGTTTAAAGTCGGATTCCAAAGCATTGTAAATAGATGACTTTGTTCAAGTTGCCGATTCTTAAGGTTTTAAAACAGATTATATCTTTTAAAGTCGGATTCTAAAGCATTGTAAATAGATGACTTGTTCAAGTCGCCGATTCTCAAGCTTTGAAGAAAGATTATATCGTTTAAAGTCGGATTCTAAAGCACTCTAAATAGATGACTTTGTTCAAGTTGCAGATTCTTAAGGTTTGAAAATAGATGATATCGTTTAAAGTCGGATTCTAAAGCATTGTAAATAAATGACTTTGTTCAAGTTGCGGACTCTGATAGTTTTAAAATAGATAATATCGTTTAAAGTCGGATTCTAAAGCATTGTAAATAGATGACTTTGTTCAAGTTGCGCATTCTTAAGGTTTGAAAATAGATGATATTGTTTAAAATCGCATTCTAAAGCATTGTAAATAGATGACTTTGTTCAAGTTGCGGATTCTTAAGGTTTGAAAATAGATGATATCGTTTAAAGTCGGATTCTAAAGCATTGTAAATAGATGACTTTGTTCCAGTTGCGGATTCTTAAGGTTTGAAAATAGATGATATCGTTTAAAGTCGGAGTCTAAAGTATTGTAAATAGATGATTTTGTTCAAGTTGCGGATTCTAAAGGTTTGAAAATAGATGATATCGTTTAAAGTCGGATTCTAAAGCATTGTAAATAGATGACTTTGTTCAAGTTTCCGATTCTTAAGCTTAGAAAATAGATGATATCGTTTAAAGTCGGATTCTAAAGCATTGTAAATAGATGACTTTGTTCAAGTTGCCGATTCTTAAGGATTGAAAATAGATGATATCGGTTAAAGTCGGATTCCAAAGCCTTGTAAATAAATGACTTTGTTCAAGTTGCGGACTCTGATAGTTTGAAAATAGATGATATCGTTTAAAGTCGGATTCTAAAGCATTGTAAATAGATGACTTTGTTCAAGTTGCGGATTCTTAAGGTTTGAAAATAGATGATATTGTTTTAAATCGCATTCTAAAGCATTGTAAATAGATGACTTTGTTCAAGTTGCGGATTCTTAAGGTTTGAAAATAGATGATATCGTTTAAAGTCGGATTCTAAAGCATTGTAAATAGATGACTTTGTTCCAGTTGCGGATTCTTAATGTTTGAAAATAGATGATATCGTTTAAAGTCGGATTCTAAAGTATTGTAAGTAGATGAATTTGTTCAAGTTGCGGATTCTTAAGGTTTGAAAATAGATGATATCGTTTAAAGTCGGATTCTAAAGCATTGTAAATAGATGACTTTGTTCAAGTTGCGGATTCTTAAGGTTTGAAAATAGATTATATCGTTTAAAGTCGGATTCTAAAGCATTGTAAATAAATGACTTTGTTCAAGTTGCGGACTCTGATAGTTTTAAAATAGATAATATCGTTTAAAGTCGGATTCTAAAGCATTGTAAATAGATGACTTTGTTCAAGTTGCGCATTCTTAAGGTTTGAAAATAGATGATATTGTTTAAAATCGCATTCTAAAGCATTGTAAATAGATGACTTTGTTCAAGTTGCGGATTCTTAAGGTTTGAAAATAGATGATATCGTTTAAAGTCGGATTCTAAAGCATTGTAAATAGATGACTTTGTTCCAGTTGCGGATTCTTAAGGTTTGAAAATAGATGATATCGTTTAAAGTCGGAGTCTAAAGTATTGTAAATAGATGACTTTGTTCAAGTTGCGGATTCTTAAGGTTTGAAAATAGATGATATCGTTTAAAGTCGGATTCTAAAGCATTGTAAATAGATGACTTTGTTCAAGTTGCGGATTCTTAAGGTTTGAAAATAGATTATATCGTTTAAAGTCGGATTCTAAAGCATTGTAAATAGATGACTTTGTTCAAGTTGCGGATTCTTAAGGTTTGAAAATAGATGATATCGTTTAAAATCGGATTCTAAAGCATTGTAAATAGATGACTTTGTTCAAGTTGCAGATTCTTAAGGTTTGAAAATAGATGATATCGTTTAAAGTCGGATTCTAAAGCATTGTAAATAAATGACTTTGTTCAAGTTGCGGACTCTGATAGTTTTAAAATAGATAATATCGTTTAAAGTCGGATTCTAAAGCATTGTAAATAGATGACTTTGTTCAAGTTGCGCATTCTTAAGGTTTGAAAATAGATGATATTGTTTAAAATCGCATTCTAAAGCATTGTAAATAGATGACTTTGTTCAAGTTGCGGATTCTTAAGGTTTGAAAATAGATGATATCGTTTAAAGTCGGATTCTAAATCATTGTAAATAGATGACTTTGTTCCAGTTGCGGATTCTTAAGGTTTGAAAATAGATGATATCGTTTAAAGTCGGAGTCTAAAGTATTGTAAATAGATGACTTTGTTCAAGTTGCGGATTCTTAAGGTTTGAAAATAGATGATATCGTTTAAAGTCGGATTCTAAAGCATTGTAAATAGATGACTTTGTTCAAGTTGCGGATTCTTAAGGTTTGAAAATAGATTATATCGTTTAAAGTCGGATTCTAAAGCATTGTAAATAGATGACTTTGTTCAACTTGCGAATTCTTAAGGTTTGAAAATAGATGATATCGTTTAAAATCGGATTCTAAAGCATTGTAAATAGATGACTTTGTTCAAGTTGCAGATTCTTAAGGTTTGAAAATAGATGATATCGTTTAAAGTCGGATTCTAAAGCATTGTCAATAGATGACTTTGTTCAAGTTGCCGATTCTTAAGGTTTGAAAATAGATGATATCGTTTAAAGTCGGATTCTAAAGTATTGTACATAGATGACTTTGTTCAAGTGTCAAATTCTTAAGGTTTGAAAATTAATGATATCGTTTAAAGTCGGATTCTAAAGCATTGTAAATAGATGACTTTGTTCAAGTTGCGGATTCTTAAGGTTTGAAAATAGATGATATCGTTTAAAGTCGCATTCTAAAGCATTGTAAATAGATGATTTTGTTTAAGTTGCGGATTCTTAAGGTTTGCAAATAGATGATATCGTTTAAGATCGGATTCCAAACCATTGTAAATAGATGACTTTGTTAAGTTGCAGATTCTTAAGGTTTTAAAATAGATGATATAGTTTAAAGTCGGATTCTACAGCATTGTAAATAGATGACTTTGTTCAAGTGGCCGATTCTTTAGGTTTGAAAATAGATGATATCGTTTAAAGTCGGATTCTAAAGCATTGTAAATAGATGACTTTGTTCAAGATGCGGATTCTTAAGGTTTGAAAATAGATGATATCGTTTAAAGTCGGATTCTAAAGCATTGTAAATAGATTACTTTGTTCAAGTGGCGGACTCTTAAGGTTTGAAAATAGATGATATCGTTTAAAGTCGGATTCTAAAGCATTGTAAATAGATGATTTTGTTCAAGTTGCGGATTCTAAAGGTTTGAAAATAGATGATATCGTTTAAAGTCGGATTCTAAAGTATTGTAAATAAGTGACTTTGTTCAAGTTGCGGATTCTAAAGGTTTGAAAATAGATGATATCGTTTTAAGTCGGATTCTAAAGCATTGTAAATAGATGACTTTGTTCAAGTTTCAGATTCTTAAGGTTTGAAAATAGATGATATCGTTTAAAGTCGGATTTTAAAGCATTGTAAATAGATGACTTTGTTCAAGTTGCGGATTCTTAAGGTTTGAAAATAGATGATATCGTTTAATGTCGGATACTACAGCATTGTAAATGGGTGACTTTGTTCAAGTTGCGGATTCTTAAGGTTTGAAAATAGATGATATCGTTTAAAGTCGGATTCCAAAGCATTGTAAATAGATGACTTTGTTCAAGTTGCGGATTCTTGAGGTTTGAAAATAGATGATATCATTTAAAGTCGGATTATAAAGCTGTGTAAATAGATGACTTTGTTCAAGTTGCGGATTTTTTAGGTTTGAACATAGATTATATCGCTTAAAGTCGCATTCCAAAGCATTGTAAATAGATGACTTTGTTCAAGTTGCGGATTGTTTAGGATTGAAAATAGATGATATCGTTTAAAGTCGGATTCCAAAGCATTGTAAATAGATGACTTTGTTCAAGTTGCCGATTCTTAAGGTTTTAAAACAGATTATATCTTTTAAAGTCGGATTCTAAAGCATTGTAAATAGATGACTTGTTCAAGTCGCCGATTCTCAAGCTTTGAAGAAAGATTATATCGTTTAAAGTCGGATTCTAAAGCACTCTAAATAGATGACTTTGTTCAAGTTGCAGATTCTTAAGGTTTGAAAATAGATGATATCGTTTAAAGTCGGATTCTAAAGCATTGTAAATAAATGACTTTGTTCAAGTTGCGGACTCTGATAGTTTTAAAATAGATAATATCGTTTAAAGTCGGATTCTAAAGCATTGTAAATAGATGACTTTGTTCAAGTTGCGCATTCTTAAGGTTTGAAAATAGATGATATTGTTTAAAATCGCATTCTAAAGCATTGTAAATAGATGACTTTGTTCAAGTTGCGGATTCTTAAGGTTTGAAAATAGATGATATCGTTTAAAGTCGGATTCTAAAGCATTGTAAATAGATGACTTTGTTCCAGTTGCGGATTCTTAAGGTTTGAAAATAGATGATATCGTTTAAAGTCGGAGTCTAAAGTATTGTAAATAGATGACTTTGTTCAAGTTGCGGATTCTTAAGGTTTGAAAATAGATGATATCGTTTAAAGTCGGATTCTAAAGCATTGTAAATAGATGACTTTGTTCAAGTTGCGGATTCTTAAGGTTTGAAAATAGATTATATCGTTTAAAGTCGGATTCTAAAGCATTGTAAATAGATGACTTTGTTCAAGTTGCGGATTCTTAAGGTTTGAAAATAGATGATATCGTTTAAAATCGGATTCTAAAGCATTGTAAATAGATGACTTTGTTCAAGTTGCAGATTCTTAAGGTTTGAAAATAGATGATATCGTTTAAAGTCGGATTCTAAAGCATTGTCAATAGATGACTTTGTTCAAGTTGCCGATTCTTAAGGTTTGAAAATAGATGATATCGTTTAAAGTCGGATTCTAAAGTATTGTACATAGATGACTTTGTTCAAGTGTCAAATTCTTAAGGTTTGAAAATTAATGATATCGTTTAAAGTCGGATTCTAAAGCATTGTAAATAGATGACTTTGTTCAAGTTGCGGATTCTTAAGGTTTGAAAATAGATGATATCGTTTAAAGTCGCATTCTAAAGCATTGTAAATAGATGATTTTGTTTAAGTTGCGGATTCTTAAGGTTTGCAAATAGATGATATCGTTTAAGATCGGATTCCAAACCATTGTAAATAGATGACTTTGTTAAGTTGCAGATTCTTAAGGTTTGAAAATAGATGATATAGTTTAAAGTCGGATTCTACAGCATTGTAAATAGATGACTTTGTTCAAGTGGCCGATTCTTTAGGTTTGAAAATAGATGATATCGTTTAAAGTCGGATTCTAAAGCATTGTAAATAGATGACTTTGTTCAAGATGCGGATTCTTAAGGTTTGAAAATAGATGATATCGTTTAAAGTCGGATTCTAAAGCATTGTAAATAGATTACTTTGTTCAAGTGGCGGACTCTTAAGGTTTGAAAATAAATGATATCGTTTAAAGTCGGATTCTAAAGCATTGTAAATAGATGATTTTGTTCAAGTTGCGGATTCTAAAGGTTTGAAAATAGATGATATCGTTTAAAGTCGGATTCTAAAGTATTGTAAATAAGTGACTTTGTTCAAGTTGCGGATTCTAAAGGTTTGAAAATAGATGATATCGTTTTAAGTCGGATTCTAAAGCATTGTAAATAGATGACTTTGTTCAAGTTTCAGATTATTAAGGTTTGAAAATAGATGATATCGTTTAAAGTCGGATTTTAAAGCATTGTAAATAGATGACTTTGTTCAAGTTGCGGATTCTTAAGGTTTGAAAATAGATGATATCGTTTAATGTCGGATACTACAGCATTGTAAATGGGTGACTTTGTTCAAGTTGCGGATTCTTAAGGTTTGAAAATAGATGATATCGTTTAAAGTCGGATTCCAAAGCATTGTAAATAGATGACTTTGTTCAAGTTGCGGATTCTTGAGGTTTGAAAATAGATGATATCATTTAAAGTCGGATTATAAAGCTGTGTAAATAGATTACTTTGTTCAAGTTGCGGATTTTTTAGGTTTGAACATAGATTATATCGCTTAAAGTCGGATTCCAAAGCATTGTAAATAGATGACTTTGTTCAAGTTGCGGATTGTTTAGGATTGAAAATAGATGATATCGTTTAAAGTCGGATTCCAAAGCATTGTAAATAGATGACTTTGTTCAAGTTGCCGATTCTTAAGGTTTTAAAACAGATTATATCTTTTAAAGTCGGATTCTAAAGCATTGTAAATAGATGACTTGTTCAAGTCGCCGATTCTCAAGCTTTGAAGAAAGATTATATCGTTTAAAGTCGGATTCTAAAGCACTCTAAATAGATGACTTTGTTCAAGTTTCCGATTCTTAAGGTTTGAAAATAGATGATATCGTTTATAGTTCGATTCTAAAGCATTGTAAATAGATGACTTTGTTCAAGTTGCGGATTCTTAAGGTTTGAAAATAGATGATATCGGTTAAAGTCGGATTCTAAAGTATTGTAAATAGATGACTTTGTTCAAGTTGCGGATTCTTAAGGTTTGAAAATTGATGATATCGTTTAAAGTCGGATTCTAAAGCATTGTAAATAGATGACTTTGTTCAAGTTGCGGATTCTTAAGGTTTGAAAATAGATGATATCGTTTAAAGTCGGATTCTAAAGCATTGTAAATAGATGACTTTGTTCAAGTTGCGGATTCTTAAGGTTTGAAAATAGATGATATCGTTTAAAGTCGGATTCTAAAGCATTGTAAATAGATGACTTTGTTCAAGTTGGGGATTCTTAAATTTTGAAAATAGATGATATCGTTTAAAATCGGATTCTAAAGCATTGTAAATAGATGACTTTGTTCAAGTTGCGGATTCTTAAGGTTTGAAAATAGATGATATCGTTTAAAGTCGGATTCTAAAGTATTGTAAATAGATGACTTTGTTCAAGTGTCGGACTCTAAAGGTTTAGAAATAGATGATGTCGTTTAAAGTCGGATTCTAAAGCATTGTAAATAGATGACTTTGTTCAAGTTGCCGATTCTTAAGCTTTGAAAATAGATGATATCGTTTAAAGTCGGATTCCAAAGCATTGTAAATAGATGACTTTGTTCAAGTTGCCGATTCTTAAGGTTTTAAAATAGATGATATCGTTTAAAGTAAGATTCTAAAGCATTGTTACCAGATAACTTTGTTCAAGTTACGGACTCTTAAGGTTTGAAAATAGATGATATCGTTTAAAGTTCGATTCTAAAACATTGCAAATAGATGACTTTGTTCAAGTTGCGGATTCTTAAGGATTGAAAATAGATGATATCGTTTAAAGTCGGATTCTAAAGCATTGTAAATAGATGACTTTGTTCAAGTTGCGAGTTGTTTAGGTTTAAAAGTAAGTGATATCGTTTAATGTCGGATACTAAAGCCTTGTAAATAGATGACTTTGTTTAAGTTGCGGATTCTCAATGTTTGAAAATAGAGTATATCGTTTGTAAGTCGGATTCTAAAGCATTGTAAATAGATGACTTTGTTAGAGTTGCGGATTCTTAAGGTTTGAAAATAGATGATATCGTTTAAAGTCGGATTCTAAAGCATTGAAAATAGATGACTTTGTTGAAGTTGGTGGATTCTTAATGTTTGAAAATAGATTATATCGTTTAAAGTTGGATTCTACAGCATTGTAAATAGATGACTTTGTTCAAATTGCGGATTCTATATGTTTGAAAATCGATGATATCGTTTAAAGTCGGATTCTAAAGCATTGTAAATAGATGACTTTGTTAGAGTTGCGGATCCTTACTGTTTGAAACTAGATGATATCGTTTAAAGTCGGATCCTAAAGCATTGTAAATAGATGACTTTGTTCAGTTGCGGATACTTAATGTTTGAAAATAGATGATATCGTTTAAAGTCGGATTCTAAAGCATTGTAAATAGATGACTTTGTTCCAGTTGCGGATTCTTAAGGTTTTAAAATAGATGAGATGGTTTAAAATCGGATTCTAAAGCATTGTAAGTAGATGACTTTGTTCAAGTTGCCGATTCTTAAAGTTTGAAAATAGATTATATCGTTTAAAGTCGGATTCTAAATCATTGTAAAAAGATGACTTTGTTCAAGTTGCGGATTCTTAAGATTTGAAAATAGATGATAAGGTTTAAAGTTTGATTCTAAAGCATTGTAAATAGATGACTTTGTGAACTGGCGGACTAAAACAGATGATATTGTTTAAAGTACGATTCTAAAGCATTGTAAGTAGATGGCTTTATTACAGTGGCGGATTCTTAAGGTTTGAAAATAGATAATAATGTTTACAGTCGCATTCTAAAGTATTGTAAATAGATAACTTTGTTCAAGTTGCTGATTCTTAAGGTTTGAAAATAGGTGATATTGTTTAAAGTCAGATTCTAAAGCATTCTTAATAGATGACTTTGTTCCAGTTGCGTATTCTTAAGGTTGTAAAATGGATGATATTGTTTAAAGTCAGATTCTAATGCATTGTAAATAGATGACTTTGTTCAAGTTGCGGATTCTTAAGGTTTGAAAATACATGATATCGTTTAAAGTCGGGTTCTAAAGCATTGTAAATAGATGACTGTGTTCAAGTTGCGGATTCTTAAGGTTTTAAAATAGATGATATCGTTTAATGTCGGATTCTAAAGCATTGTAAATAGATGACTTTGTTCAAGGTGCGGTTTCTGAATGTTTGAAAATAGATGATATAGTTTCAAGTCTTATTCTAAAGCATTGTAAATAGATGACATTGTTCAAGTGGCGGACTAAAATAGATGATATTGTTTAAAGTACGATTCTAAAGCATTGTAAGTAGATGACTTTATTACAGTTGCGGATTCTTTAAGTTTGAAAATAGATGATAATGTTTAAAGTCGCATTCTAAAGCATTGTAAATAGATGACATTGTTCAAGTTGCGGATTCTTTAGGTTTGAAAATAGATGATATCGTTTAAAGTTCGTTTCTAAAGCATTGTAAATAGAGAACTTTGTTCGAGTTGCGGATTCTTAAGGATTGAAAATAGATGATATCGTTTAAAGTCGGATTCTAAAGCATTGTAAATAGATGACTTTGTTCAAGTTGCGAGTTGTTTAGGTTTAAAAGTAAGTGATATCGTTTAATGTCGGATTCTAAAGCATTGTAAATAGATGACTTTGTTTAAGTTGCGGATTCTCAATGTTTGAAAATACATGATATCGTTTTAAGTCGGATTCTAAAGCATTGTAAATAGATAGATTTGTTTAAGTTGCGGATTCTTAATGTTTTAAAATAGATTATATCGTTTAAAGTTGAATTCTTAAGCATTGTAAATAGATGACTTTGTTCAAGTTGGGGATTCTAGATGTTTGAAAATCGATGATATCGTTTAAAGTCGGATTCTAAAGCATTGTAAATAGATGACTTTGTTCAAGTTGCGGATTCTTGATGTTTTAAAATAGATGATATCGTCTAAAGTCGGATTCTAAAGCATTGTAAATAGATTACTTTGTTAGAGTTGCGGATCCTTACTGTTTGAAAATAGATGATATCGTTTAAAGTCGGATTCTAAAGCATTGTAAATAGATGACTTTGTTCAGTTGCGGATACTTAATGTTTGAAATTAGATGATATCGTTTAAAGTCGGATTCTAAAGCATTGTAAATAGATGACTTTGTTCAGTTGCGGATTCTTAAGGTTTTAAAATAGATGAGATGGTTTAAAGTCGGATTCTAAAGCATTGTAAGTAGATGACTTTGTTCAAGTTGCCGATTCTTAAAGTTTGAAAATAGATTATATCGTTTAAAGTCGGATTCTAAATCATTGTAAATAGATGACTTTGTTCAAGTTGCGGATTCTTAAGATTTGAAAATAGATGATATCGTTAAAAGTCGGATTCTAAAGCATTGTAAATAGATGACTTTGTTCAAGTTGCCGATTCTTAAGCTTTGAAAATCGATGATATCGTTTAAAGTCGGATTCCAAAGCATTGTAAATAGATGACTTTGTTCAAGTTGATGATTCTCAAGGTTTTAAAATAGATGATATCGGTGTAAGTCGGATACTAAAGCATTGTAAATAGATGACTTTGTTCAAGTTGCCGATTCTTAAAGTTTTAAAATAGATGATATCGTTTAACGTCGGATTCTAAAGCATAGTAAATAGATGACTTTGTTCAAGGTGCGGATTCTTAAGGTTGTAAAATAGATTATATCGGTTAAAGCCGGTTCTAACGCATTGTAAATAGATGACTTTGTTCAAGTTGCGGATTCTTAATGTTTGAAAATAGATGATAAGGTTTAAAGTCGGATTCTAAAGCATTGTAAATAGATGACTTTGCTCAACTGGCAGACTAAAACAGATGATATTGTTTAAAGTACGATTCTAAAGCATTGTAATTAGATGACTTTATTACAGTGGCGGATTCTTAAGGTTTTAAAATAGATAATAATGTTTATAGTCGCATTCTAAAGTATTGTAAATAGATGACTTTGTTCAAGTTGCGGATTCTTAAGGTTATAAAATAGATCATATTGTTTAAAGTCAGATTCTAATGCATTGTAAATAGATGACTTTGTTCAAGTTGCGGATTCTTAAGGTTTGAAAATACATGATATCGTTTAAAGTCGGATTCTAAAGCATTGTAAATAGATGACTGTGTTCAGATTGCGGATTCTTTAGGTTTTAAAATAGATGATATCGTTTAATGTCGGATTCTAAAGCATTGTAAATAGATGACTTTGTTCAAGGTGCGGTTTCTGAATGTTTGAAAATAGGGTATATAGTTTCAAGTCATATTCTAAAGCATTGTAAATAGATGACATTGTTCAAGTGGCAGCCACAAAAAGATAATATTGTTTAAAGTACGATTCTAAAGCATTGTAAGTAGATGACTTTATTACAGTTGCGGACTCTGATAGTTTGAAAATAGATGATAATGTTTAAAGTGGCATTCTAAAGCATTGTAAATAGATGACATTGTTCAAGTTGCGGATTCTTAAAGTTTGAAAATAGATGATATCGTTTAAAGTCGGATTCTAAAGCATTGTAAATAGATGACTTTGTTCAAGTTGCGGATTCTTAAGGTTCTAAAATAGATGATATCGTTTAAAGTTCGATTCTAAAGCATTGTAAATACATGACTTTGTTCAAGTTGCGGATTCTAAAGGATTGAAAATAGATGATATCGTTTAAAGTCGGATTCTAAAGCATTGTAAATAGATGACTTTGTTCAAGTTGCGAGTTGTTTAGGTTTAAAAGTAAGTGATATCGTTTAATGTCGGATACTAAAGCCTTGTAAATAGATGACTTTGTTTAAGTTGCGGATTCTCAATGTTTGAAAATAGATGATATCGTTTTAAGTCGGATTCTAAAGCATTGTAAATAGATGACTATGTTCCAGTTGCGGATTCTTAAGGTTTGAAAATAGATGAGATGGTTTAAAGTCGGATTCTAAAGCATTGTTAATAGATGACTTTGTTCAAGTTGCGGATTCTAAAGGTTTGAAAATAGATGATATCGTTTAAAGTCGGATTCTAAAGTCTTGTAAGTAGATGACTTTGTTCAAGTTGCCGATTCTTAATGTTTGAAAATAGATGATATCGTTTAAAGTCGGATTCTAAAGCATTGTAAATAGATTACTTTGTTCAAGTTGCAGACTCTTAAGGTTTTAAAATAGATAATATCGTTTCAAATCGTATTCTAAAGCATTGTAAATAGATGACTTTGTTCAATTGGCCGATCCTTAAAGTGTGAAAATAGATGATAGCGTTTAAAGTAGGATTCTAAAGCATTGTAAATAGATTACTTTGTTCAAGTTGCGGACTGCTCAGGTTTGAAAATAGATGATATCGTTTAAAGTCGGATTCTAAAGCATTGAAAATAGATGACTTTGTTCAAATTGGTGGATTCTTACGGTTTGAAAATAGATGATATCGTTTAAAGTCGGATTCTAAAGCATTGTAAATTGATGACTTTGTTCAAGTTGCGGATTCTTAGGGTTTGAAAATAGATGATATCGTTTAAAGTCGGATTCTAAAGAATTGTAAATAGATGACTTTGTTCAAGTTGCTGACTCTTAAGGTTTGAAAATAGATGATATCGTTTAAAGTTCGATTCTAAAGCATTGTAAATAGATGACTTTGTTCAAGTTGCGGATTCTTAATGTTTGAAAATTGATGATATCGTTTAAAGTCGGATTCTAAAGCATTGTAAATAGATGACTTTGTTCAAGTTGCGAGTTGTTTAGGTTTAAAAGTAAGTGATATCGTTTAATGTCGGATACTAAAGCCTTGTAAATAGATGACTTTGTTTAAGTTGCGGATTCTCAATGTTAGAAAATAGATGATATCGTTTAAAGTCGGATTCTAAAGCATTGTAAATAGATGACTTTGTTAGAGTTGCGGACTGCTCAGGTTTGAAAATAGATGATATCGTTTAAAGTCGGATACTAAAGCATTGAAAATAGATGACTTTGTTCAAGTTGGTGGATTCTTAATGTTTGAAAATAGATTATATCGTTTAAAGTTGGATTCTACAGCATTGTAAATATATGACTTTGTTCAAGTTGCGGATTCTATATGTTTGAAAATCGATGATATCGTTAAAAGTCGGATTCTAAAGCATTGTAAATAGATGACTTTGTTAGAGTTGCGGATCCTTACTGTTTGAAAATAGATGATATCGTTTAAAGTCGGATTCTAAAGCATTGTAAATAGATGACTTTGTTCAGTTGCGGATACTTAATGTTTGAAAATAGATGATATCGTTTAAAGTCGGATTCTAAAGCATTGTAAATAGATGACTTTGTTCCAGTTGTGGATTCTTAAGGTTTTAAAATAGATGAGATGGTTTAAAATCGGATTCTAAAGCATTGTAAGTAGATGACTTTGTTCAAGTTGCCGATTCTTAATGTTTGAAAATAGATTATATCGTTTAAAGTAGGATTCTAAAGCATTGTAAATAGATGACTTTGTTCAAGTTGCGGATTCTTAAGGTTTGAAAATAGATGATATCGTTTAAAGTCGGATTCTAACGCATTGTAAATAGATGACTTTGTTCAAGTGTAGGATTCTTTAGGTTTGAAATAGATGATATCGTTTTAAATCGGATTCTAAAGCATTGTAAATAGATGACTTTGTTCAAGTTGCGGATTCTTAAGGTTTGAAAATAGATGATATCGTTTAAAGTCGGATTCTAAAGTATTGTAAATAGATGACTTTGTTCAAGTGGCGGACTCTTAAGGTTTGAAAATAGATGATATTGTTTAAAGTACAATTCTAAAGCAGTGTAAGTAGATGACTTTATTACAGTTGCGGAATCTTTAGGCTTGAAAATAGATGATATTGTTTAAAGTCGCATTCTAAAGCATTGTAAATAGATGACTTTGTTCAAGTTGCGGATTCTAAAGGTTTGAAAATAGATGATATCGTTTAAAGTCGGATTCTAAAGCATTGTAAATAGATGATGTTGTTCAAGTTACGGATTCTAAAGGTTCGAAAATAGATGATATCGTTTAAAGTCGGATTCTAAAGTATTGTAAATAGATGACTTTGTTCAAGTTGCGGATTCTTAAGGTTTGAAAATAGATTATATCGTTTAAAGTCGGATTCTAAAGCATTGTAAATAGATGACTTTGTTCAAGTTGCGGATTCTTAAGGTTTGAAAATAGATGATATCGTTTAAAGTCAGATTCTAAAGCATTGTAAATAGATGACTTTGTTCGAGTTGCGGATTCTTAAGGTTTTAAAATAGATGATATCGTTTAAAGTCGGATTCTAAAGCATTGTAAATAGATGACTTTGTTCAAGTTGCGGATTCTTAAGGTTTGAAAATAGATGATATCGTTTAAAGTCGGATTCTAAAGCATTGTAAATAGATGACTTTGTTCAAGTGTAGGATTTTTAAGGTTTGAAAATAGATGATATCGTTTAAAGTCGGATTCTAAAGCATTGTAAATAGATGACTTTGTTCAAGTTGCGGATTCTTAAGTTTTGAAAATAGATGATATCGTTTAAAGTCGGATTCTAAAGCATTGTAAATAGATGACTTTGTTCAAGTGTAGGATTCTTAAGGTTTGAAAATAGATGATATCGTTTAAAGTCGGATTCTAAAGTATTGTATATAGATGACTTTGTTCAAGTGTCGGATTCTTAAGGTTTGAAAATAGATGATATCGTTTAAAGTCGGATTCTAAAGCATTGTAAATAGATGACTTTGTTCAAGTTGCGGATTCTAAAGGTTTGAAAATAGATGATATCGTTTAAAGTCGGATTCTAAAGCATTGTAAATAGATGACTTTGTTCAAGTTGCGGATTCTTAAGGTTTGAAAATAGATTATATCGTTTAAAGTCGGATTCTAAAGCATTGTAAATAGATGACTTTGTTCAAGTTGCGGATGCTTAAGGTTTGAAAATAGATGATATCGTTTAATGTCGGATACTAAAGCATTGTAAATAGGTGACTTTGTTCAAGTTGCCGATTCTTAAGCTTTGAAAATAGATGATATCGTTTAAAGTCGGATTCCAAAGCATTGTAAATAGATGACTTTGTTCAAGTTGCGGATTCTTAAGGTTTGAAAATAGATGATATCATTTAAAGTCGGATTATAAATCTGTGTAAATAGATGACTTTGTTCAAGTTGCGGATTTTTTAGGTTTGAACATAGATTATATCGCTTAAAGTCGGATTCCAAAGCATTTGAAATAGATGACTTTGTTCAAGTTGCGGATTCTTGATGTTTGAAAATAGATGACATAGTTTAAAGTCGGATTCTAAAGCATTGTAAATAGATGACTTAGTTTAAGTTGCGGATTCTTAAGGTTTGAAAATAGATGATATCGTTTAAAGTCGGATTCGAAAGCATTGTAAATAGATGACTTTGTTCAAGTTGCGGATTCTTAAGGTTTGAAAATAGATGATATCGTTTAAAGTCGGATTCTAAAGTATTGTAAATAGATGACTTTGTTCAAGTGTAGGATTCTTAAGGTTTGAAAATAGATGATATCGTTTAAAATCGGATTCTAAAGCATTGTAAATAGATGACTTTGTTCAAGTTGCGGATTCTTAAGGTTTGAAAATAGATGATATCGTTTAAAGTCGGATTCTAAAGCATTGTAAATAGATGACTTTGTTCAAGTTGCGGATTCGTAAGGTTTGAAAATAGATGATATCGTTTAAAGTCGGATTCTAAAGCATTGTAAATAGATGACTTTGTTCAAGTTGCTGATTCTTAAATTTTGAAAATAGATGATATCGTTTAATGTCGGATACTAAAGCATTGTAAATAGGTGACTTTGTTCAAGTTGCCGATTCTTAAGCTTTGAAAATAGATCATATCGTTTAAAGTCGGATTCCAAAGCATTGTAAATAGATGACTTTGTTCAAGTTGCGGATTCTTAAGGTTTGAAAATAGATGATATCATTTAAAGTCGGATTATAAAGCTGTGTAAATAGATGACTTTGTTCAAGTTGCGGATTTTTTAGGTTTGAACATAGATTATATCGCTTAAATTCGGATTCCAAAGCATTTTAAATAGATGACTTTGTCTAAGTTGCGGATTCTTGATGTTTGAAAATAGATGACATAGTTTAAAGTCGGATTCTAAAGCATTGTAAATAGATGACTTTGTTCAAGTTGCGGATTCTTAAGGTTTGAAAATAGATGATATCGTTTAAAGTCGGATTCTGAAGCATTGTAAATAGATTACTTTGTTGAAGTGGCGGACTCTTAAGGTTTGAAAATAGATGATATTGTTTTAAGTACGATTCTAAAGCATTGTAAGTAGATGACTTTATTACAGTTGCGGATTCTTAAGGCATGAAAATAGATGATATTGTTTAAAGTCGCTTTCTAAAGCATTGTAAATAGATAGCTTTGTTCAAGTTGCGAATTTTTAAGGTTTGAAAATAGATGATATCGTTTAAAGTCGGATTCTAAAGCATTGTAAATAGATGATTTTGTTAAAGTTGCGGATTCTTAAGGTTTGAAAATAGATGATATCATTGAAAGTCGGATTCCAAAGTATTGTAAATAGATGACTTTGTTCAAGTTGCGGATTCTAAATGTTTGAAAATAGATGATATCGTTTAAAGTCGGATTCTAAAGCATTGTAAATAGATGACTTTGTTCAAGTTGCGGATTCTTAAGGTTTGAAAATAGATGATATCGTTTAAAGTCGGATTCTAAAGTATTGTATATAGATGACTTTGTTCAAGTGTAGGATTCTTAAAGTTTGAAAATAGATGATATCGTTTAAAGTCGGATTCTAAAGCATTGTAAATGGATGACTTTGTTCAAGTTGCGGATTCTTAAGGTTTGAAAATAGATGATATCGTTTAATGTCGGATACTAAAGCATTGTAAATAGATGACTTTGTTCAAGTTGCCGATTCTTAAGCTTTGAAAATAGATGATATCGTTTAAAGTCAGATTCCAAATCATTGTAAATAGATGACTTTGTTCAAGTTGCGGATTCTTAAGGTTTGAAAATAGATGATATCATTTAAAGTCGGATTATAAAGCTGTGTAAATAGATGACTTTGTTCAAGTTGCGGATTTTTTTGGTTTGAACATAGATTATATCGCTTGACGGCGGATTCCAAAGCATTGTAAATAGATGACTTTGTTCAAGTTGCGGATTTTTTAGGTTTGAAAATAGATGATATCGTTTAATGTCGGATACTAAAGCATTGTAAATAGATGACTTTGTTCAAGTTGCCGATTCTTAAGGTTTTAAAATAGATGATATCGGTTAAAGTCGGATTCTAAAGCATTGTAAATAGATTACTCGTTCAAGTCGCCGATTCTCAAGCTTTGAAAATAGATTATATCGTTTAAAGTCGGATTCTAAAGCACTGTAAATAGATGACTTTGTTCAAGTTGCCGATTCTTAATGGGGAGGAAAATAGATGATACTGTTTCAAGTTCGATTCTAAAGCATTGTAAATAGATGACTTTGTACAAGTTTCCGATTCTTAAGCTTTGAAAATAGATGATATCGGTTAAAGTCGGATTCTAAAGCATTGTAAATAGATGACTTTGTTCAAGTTGCGGACTCTGATAGTTTGAAAATAGATGATAACGTTTAAAGTCGGATTCTAAAGCATTGTAAATAGATGACTTTGTTCAAGTTGCGGATTCTTAAGGTTTAAAAATAGATGATATTGTTTAAAGTCGCATTCTAAAGCATTGTAAATAGATGACTTTGTTCAAGTTGCGGATTCTTAAGGTTTGAAAAAAGATGATATCGTTTAAAGTCGGATTCTAAAGCATTGTAAATAGATGACTTAGTTCAAGTTGCGGATTCTTAAGGTTTGACAATAGATGATATCGTTTAATGTCGGATACTTAAGGATTGTAAATAGATGACTTTGTTCAAGTTGCCGATTCTTAAGCTTTGAAAATAGATGATATCGTTTAAAGTCAGATTCCAAATCATTGTAAATAGATGACTTTGTTCAAGTTGCGGATTCTTAAGGTTTGAAAATAGATGATATCATTTAAAGTCGGATTATAAAGCTGTGTAAATAGATGACTTTGTTCAAGTTGCGGATTTTTTGAGTTTGAACATAGATTATATCGCTTGACGTCGGATTCCAAAGCATTGTAAATAGATGACTTTGTGCAAGTTGCGGATTTTTTAGGTTTGAAAATAGATGATATCGTTTAATGTCGGATACTAAAGCATTGTAAATAGATGACTTTGTTCAAGTTGCCGATTCTTAAGGTTTTAAAATAGATGATATCGGTTAAAGTCAGATTCTAAAGCATTGTAAATAGATGACTTGTTCAAGTCGCCGATTCTCAAGCTTTGAAAATAGATTATATCGTTTAAAGTCGGATTCTAATGCACTGTAAATAGATGACTTTGTTCAAGTTGCCGATTCTTAAGGGGAGGAAAATAGATGATATCGTTTCAAGTTCGATTCTAAAGCATTGTAAATAGATGACTTTGTTCAAGTTGCCGATTCTTAAGCTTTGAAAATAGATGATATCGTTTAAAGTCGGATTCTAAAGCATTGTAAATAGATGACTTTGTTCAAGTTGCCGATTCTTAAGGATTGAAAATAGATGATATCGGTTAAAGTCGGATTCTAAAGCATTGTAAATAAATGACTTTGTTCAAGTTGCGGACTCTGATAGTTTAAAATTAGATGATATCGTTTAAAGTACGATTCTAAAGCATTGTAAATAGATGACTTTCTTCAAGTTGCGGATTCTTAAGGTTTGAAAATAGATGATATTGTTTAAAGTCGCATTCTAAAGCATTGTAAATAGATGACTTTGTTCAAGTTGCGGATTCTTAAGGTTTGAAAAAAGATGATATCGTTTAATGTCGGATTCTAAAGCATTGTAAATAGATGACTTTGTTCAAGTTGCGGATTCTTAAAGTTTGAAAATAGATGATATCGTTTAAAGTCGGATTCTAAAGTATTGTAAATAGATGACTTTGTTCAAGTTGCGGATTCTTAAGGTTTGAAAATAGATGATATCGTTTAAAGTCGGATTCTAAAGCATTGTAAATAGATGACTTTGTTCAAGTTGCGGATTCTTAAGGTTTGAAAATAGATTATATCGTTTAAAGTCGGATTCTAAAGCATTGTAAATAGATGACTTTGTTCAAGTTGCGGATTCTTAAGGTTTGAAAATAGATGATATCGTTTAAAGTCGGATTCTAAAGCATTGTAAATAGATGACTTTGTTCAAGTTGCCGATTCTTAAGGTTTGAAAATAGATGATATCGTTTAAAGTCGGATTCTAAAGTATTGTAAATAGATGACTTTGTTCAAGTGTCGGATTCTTAAGGTTTGAAAATTAATGATATCGTTTAAAGTCGGATTCTAAAGCATTGTAAATAGATGACTTTGTTCAAGTTGCGGATTCTTAAGGTTTGAAAATAGATGATATCGTTTAAAGTCGGATTCTAAAGCATTGTAAATAGATGACTTTGTTCAAGTTGCGGATTCTTAAGGTTTGAAAATAGATGATATCGTTTAAAATCCGATTCTAAAGCATTGTAAATAAATGATTTTGTTCAAGTTGCGGATTCTGAAGGTTTGAAAATAGATGATATCGTTTAAAGTCGGATTCCAAAGCATTGTAAATAGATGACTTTGTTCAAGTGTCGGACTCTTAAGGTTTGAAAATAGATGATGTCGTTTAAAGTGGGATTCTAAAGCATTGTAAATAGATGACTTTGTTCAAGTTGCGGATTCTTAAGGTTTGAAAATAGATGATATCGTTTAAAGTCGGATTCTAAAGCATTGTAAATAGATGACTTTGTTCAAGTTGCCGATTCTTAAGCTTTGAAAATAGATGATATCGTTTAAAGTCGGATTCCAAAGCATTGTAAATAGATGACTTTGTTCAAGTTGCCGATTCCTAAGGTTTTAAAATAGATGATATCGTTTAAAGTCGGATTCTAAAGCATTGTTACCAGATGACTTTGTTCAAGTTGCGGACTCTTAAGGTTTGAAAATAGATGATATCGTTTAAAGTTCGATTCTAAAGCATTGTAAATAGATGACTTTGTTCAAGTTGCGGATTTTTAAGGATTGAAAATAGATGATATCGTTTAAAGTCGGATTCTAAAGCATTGTTAATAGATGACTTTGTTCAAGTTGCCGATTCCTAAGGTTTTAAAATAGATGATATCGATTAAAGTATGATTCTAAAGCATTGTTATCAGATGACTTTGTTCAAGTAGCGGACTCTTAAGGTTTGAAAATAGATGATATCGTTTAAAGTTCGATTCTAAAGCATTGTAAATAGATGACTTTGTTCAAGTTGCAGATTCTTAAGGTTTAAAAATAGATGATATCGTTTAAAGTCGGATTTTAAAGCATTGTAAATAGATGACTTTGTTCAAGTTGCCGATTCTTAAGGATGGAAATAGATGATATCGTTTAAAGTCGGATTCTAAAGCATTGTAAATTTATGACTTTGTTCAAGTTGCGGATTCTTAAGGTTTGAAAATAGATGATATCGTTTAAAGTCGGATTCTAAAGCATTGTAAATAGATGACTTTGTTCAAGTTGCTGATTCTTAAGGTTTGAAAATAGATGATATCGTTTAATGTCGGAAACTAAAACATTGTAAATAGGTGACATTGTTCAAGTTGCGGATTCTTAAGGTTTGAAAATAGATGATATCGTTTAAAGTCGGATTCCAAAGCATTGTAAATAGATGACTTTGTTCAAGTTGCGGATTCTTAAGGTTTGAAAATAGATGATATCATTTAAAGTCGGATTATAAAGCTGTGTTAATAGATGACTTTGTTCAAGTTACGGATTTTTTAGGTTTGAACATAGATTATATCGCTTTAAGTCGGATTCCAAAGCATTGTAAATAGATGACTTTGTTCAAGTAGCGGATTGTTTAGGTTTGAAAATAGATGATATCCTTTAATGTCGGATACTAAAGCATTGTAAATAGATGACTTTGTTCAAGTTGCCGATTCTTAAGCTTTGAAAATAGATGATATCGTTTAAAGTCGGATTCCAAAGCATTGTAAATAGATGACTTTGTTCAAGTTGCCGATTCTTAAGGTTTTAAAATAGATGATATCTTTTAAAGTCGGATTCTAAAGCATTGTAAATAGATGACTTGTTCAAGTCGCCGATTCTCAAGCTTTGAAAAAAGATTATATCGTTTAAAGTCGGATTCTAAAGCACTCTAAATAGATGACTTTGTTCAAGTTGCCGATTCTTAAGGTTTGAAAATAGATGATATCGTTTAAAGTTCGATTCTAAAGCATTGTAAATAGATGACTTTGTTCAAGTTGCCGATTCTTAAGCTTTGAAAATAGATGATATCGTTTAAAGTCGGATTCTAAAGCATTGTAAATAGATGACTTTGTTCAAGTTGCCGATTCTTAAGGATTGAAAATAGATGATATCGGTTAAAGTCGGTTTCTAAAAGATTGTAAATAAATGACTTTGTTCAAGTTGCGGACTCTGATAGTTTGAACCTAGATTATATCGTTTAAAGTCGGATTCTAAAGCATTGTAAATAGATGACTTTGTTCAAGTTGCGGATTCTTAAGGTTTGAAAATAGATGATATCGTTAAAAGTCGCATTCTAAAGCATTGTAAATAGATGACTTTGTTCAAGTTGCGGATTCTTAAGGTTTGAAAATAAATAGATGATATCGGTTAAAGTCGGATTCTAAAGTATTGTAAATAGATGACTTTGTTCAAGTTGCGGATTCTTAAGGTTTGAAAATTGATGATATCGTTTAAAGTCGGATTCTAAAGCATTGTAAATAGATGACTTTGTTCAAGTTGCGGATTCTTAAGGTTTGAAAATAGATGATATCGTTTAAAGTCGGATTCTAAAGCATTGTAAATAGATGACTTTGTTCAAGTTGCGGATTCTTAAGGTTTGAAAATAGATGATATCGTTTAAAATCGGATTCTAAAGCATTGTAAATAAAGTATTTTGTTCAAGTTGCGGATTCTTAAGGTTTGAAAATAGATGATGTCGTTTAAAGTCGGATTCTAAAGTATTGTAAATAGATGACTTTGTTCAAGTGTCGGACTCTTAAGGTTTGAAAATAGATGATGTCGTTTAAAGTGGGATTCTAAAGCATTGTAAATAGATGACTTTGTTCAAGTGTCGGACTCTAAAGGTTTAGAAATAGATGATATCGTGTAAAGTCGGATTCTAAAGCATTGTAAATAGATTACTTTGTTCAAGTTTCCGATTCTTAAGGTTTGAAAATAGATGATATCGTTTAAAGTCGGATTCCAAAGCATTGTAAATAGATGACTTTGTTCAAGTTGCCGATTCCTAAGGTTTTAAAATAGATGATATCGTTTAAAGTCGGATTCTAAAGCATTGTTACCAGATGACTTTGTTCAAGTTGCGGACTCTTAAGGTTTGAAAATAGATGATATCGTTTAAAGTTCGATTCTAAAGCATTGTAAATAGATGACTTTGTTCAAGTTGCGGATTCTTAAGGATTGAAAATAGATGATATCGTTTAAAGTCGGATTCTAAAGCATTGTAAATAGATGACTTTGTTCAAGTTGCGAGTTGTTTAGGTTTAAAAGTAAGTGATATCGTTTAATGTCGGATACTAAAGCCTTGTAAATAGATGACTTTGTTTAATTTGCGGATTCTCAATGTTTGAAAATAGAGTATATCGTTTGAAGTCGGATTCTAAAGCATTGTAAATAGATGACTTTGTTAGAGTTGCGGACTGCTCAGGTTTGAAAATAGATGATATCGTTTAAAGTCGGATTCTAAAGCATTGAAAATAGATTACTTTGTTCAAGTTGGTGGATTCTTAATGTTTGAAAATAGATTATATCGTTTAAAGTTGGATTCTACAGCATTGTAAATAGATGACTTTGTTAGAGTTGCGGATCCTTACTGTTTGAAACTAGATGATATCGTTGAAAGTCGGATTCTAAAGCATTGTAAATAGATGACATTTTTCAGTTGCGGATAGTTAATGTTTGAAAATAGATGATATCGTTTAAAGTCGGATTCTAAAGCATTGTAAATAGATGACTTTGTTCCAGTTGCGGATTCTTAATGTTTTAAATAGATGAGATGGTTTAAAATCGGATTCTAAAGCATTGTAAGAAGATGACTTTGTTCAAGTTGCCGATTCTTAAAGTTTGAAAATAAATTATATCGTTTAAAGTCGGATTCTAAATCATTGTAAAAAGAGTACTTTGTTCAAGTTGCGGATTCTTAAGATTTTAAAATAGAGGATAAGGTTTAAAGTCGGATTCTAAAGCATTGTAAATAGATGACTTTGTTCAACTGGCCGACTAAAACAGATGATATTGTTTAAAGTACGATTCTAAAGCATTGTAAGTAGATGACTTTATTACAGTGGCGGATTCTTAAGGTTTGAAAAAAGATAATGTTTACAGTCGCATTCTAAAGTATTGTAAATAGATAACTTTGTTCAAGTTGCTGATTCTTAAGGTTTGAAAATAGATGATATTGTTTAAAGTCAGATTCTAAAGCATTGTAAATAGATGACTTTGTTCAAGTTGCGGATTCTTAAGGTTTGAAAATACATGATATCGTTTAAAGTCGGATTCTAAAGCATTGTAAATAGATGACTGTGTTCAAGTTGCGGATTCTTTAGGTTTTAAAATAGATGATATCGTTTAATGTCGCATTCTAAAGCATTGTAAATAGATGACTTTGTTCAAGGTACGGTTTCTGAATGTTTGAAAATAGATGATATAGTTTCTAGTCGGATTCTAAAGCATTGTAAATAGATGACATTGTTCAAGTGGCGGACTAAAATAGATGATATTGTTTAAAGTACGATTCTAAAGCATTGTAAGTAGATGACTTTATTACAGTTGCGGATTCTGTAAGTTTGAAAATAGATGATGATGTTAAAGTCGCATTCTAAAGCATTGTAAATAGATGACATTGTTCAAGTTGCGGATTCTTAATGTTTGAAAGTAGATGATATCGTTTGAAGTCGTATTCTAAAGCATTGTAAATAGATGACTTTGTTCAAGTTGCGGATTCTTAAGGTTGGAAAATAGATGATATCGTTTAAAGTTCGATTCTAAAGCATTGTAAATAGATGACTTTGTTCAAGTTGCGGATTCTTTAGGATTGAAAATAGATGATATCGTTTAAAGTCGGATTCTAAAGCATTGTAAATAGATGACTTTGTTCAAGTTGCGAGTTGTTTAGGTTTAAAAGTAAGGGATATCGTTTAATGTCGGATACTAAAGCCTTGTAAATAGATGACTTTGTTTAAGTTGCGGATTCTCAATGTTTGAAAATAGATGATATCGTTTTAAGTCGGATTCTAAAGCATTGTAAATAGATGAATTTGTTTAAGTTGCGGATTCTTAATGTTTGAAAATAGATTATATCGTTTAAAGTTGAATTCTTAAGCATTGTAAATAGATGACTTTGTTCAAGTTGCGGATTCTATATGTTTGAAAATCGATGATATCGTTTAAAGTCGGATTCTAAAGCATTGTAAATAGATGACTTTGTTCAAGTTGCGGATTCTTGATGTTTTAAAATAGATGATATCGTTTAAAGTCGGATTCTAAAGCATTGTAAATAGATTACTTTGTTAGAGTTGCGGATCCTTACAGTTTGAAAATAGATTATATCGTTTAAAGTCGGATTCTAAAGCATTGTAAATAGATGACTTTGTTCAGTGTCGGATACTTAATGTTTGAAAATAGATGATATCGTTTAAAGTCGGATTCTAAAGCATTGTAAATAGATGACTTTGTTCCAGTTACGGATTCTTAAGGTTTGAAAATACATGAGATGGTTTAAAGTCGGATTCTAAAGCATTGTAAGTAGATGACTTTGTTCAAGTTGCCGATTCTTAAAGTTTGAAAATAGATTATATCGTTTAAAGTCGGATTCTAAATCATTGTAAATAGATGACTTTGTTCAAGTTGCGGATTCTTAAGATTTGAAAATAGATGATATCGTTAAAAGTCGGATTCTAAAGCATTGTAAATAGATAGCTTTGTTCAAGTTGCGGACTCTTATGGTTTGAACATAGATGATATCGTTTCAAGTCGGATTCTAAAGCATTGTAAATAGATTACATTGTTCAAGTTGATGATTCTCAAGGTTTGAAAATAGATGATATCGGTGTAAGTCGGATACTAAAGCATTGTAAATAGATGACTTTGTTCAAGTTGCCGATTCTTAAAGTTTTAAAATAGATGATATCCTTTAAAGTCGGATTCTAAAGCATAGTAAATAGATGACTTTGTTCAAGGTGCGGATTCTTAAGGTTGTAAAATAGATGATATCGGTTAAAGCCGGTTCTAACGCATTGTAAATAGATGACTTTGTTCAAGTTGCGGATTCTTAATGTTTGAAAATAGATGATAAGGTTTAAAGGTGGATTCTAAAGCATTGTAATTAGATGACTTTATTACAGTGGCGGATTCTTAAGGTTTGAAAATAGATAATAATGTTTACAGTCGCATTCTAAAGTATTGTAAATAGATGACATTGTTCAAGTTGCGGATTCTTAAGGTTATAAAATAGATTATATTGTTAAAAGTCAGATTCTAATGCATTGTAAATAGATGACTTTGTTCAAGTTGCGGATTCTTACGGTTTGAAAACACATGATATCGTTTAAAGTCGGACTCTAAAGCATTGTAAATAGATGGCTTTGTTCAAGTTGCGGATTCTTTAGGTTTTAATATAGATGATATCGTTTAATGTCGGATTCTAAAGCATTGTAAATAGATGACTTTGTTCAAGGTGCGGTTTATGAATGTTTGAAAATAGGGTATATAGTTTCAAGTCCGATTCTAAAGCATTGTAAATAGATGACATTGTTCAAGTGGAAGCCTAAAATAGATGATATTGTTTAAAGTACGATTCTAAAGCATTGTAAGTAGATGAATTTATTACAGTTGCGGATTCTTTGAGTTTGAAATAGATGATAATGTTTAAAGTGGCATTCTTAAGCATTGTAAATAGATGACATTGTTCAAGTTGCGGATTCTTAAGGTTTGAAAGTAGATGATATCGTTTAAAGTCGGATTCTAAAGCATTGTAAATAGATGACTTTGTTCAAGTTGCGGATTCTTAAGGTTCTAAAATAGATGATATCGTTTAAAGTTCGATTCTAAAGCATTGTAAATACATGCTTTTGTTCAAGTTGCGGATTCTTAAGGATTGAAAATAGATGATATCGTTTAAAGTCGGATTCTAAAGCATTGTAAATAGATGAATTTGTTTAAGTTGCGAGTTGTTTAGGTTTAAAAGTAAGTGATATTGTTTAATGTCGGATACTAAAGCCTTGTAAATAGATGACTTTGTTTAAGTAGCGGATTCTCAATGTTTGAAAATAGATGATATCGT
The DNA here is from genome assembly GCA_963556195.1 of Sepiola atlantica. Taxonomy (NCBI): domain Eukaryota; kingdom Metazoa; phylum Mollusca; class Cephalopoda; order Sepiida; family Sepiolidae; genus Sepiola; species Sepiola atlantica. The sequence goes on from CAUVYP010000989.1 coordinate 824,809, forward strand.
TTGAAGTCGGATTCTAAAGCATTGTAAATAGATGACTTTGTTCCAGTTGCGGATTCTTAAGGTTTGAAAATAGATGAGATGGTTTAAAGTCGGATTCTAAGGCATTGTAAATAGATGACTTTGTTCAAGTTGCGGATTCTTAAGGTTTGAAAATAGATGATATCGTTTAAAGTCGGATTCTAAAGCCTTGTAAGTAACTGACTTTGTTCAAGTTGCCGATTCTTAATGTTTGAAAATAGATGATATCGTTTAAAGTCGGATTCTAAAGCATTGAAAATAGATTACTTTGTTCAAATTGGTAGATTCTTAGGGTTTGAAAATAGATGATATCGTTTAAAGTCGGATTCTAAAGCATTGTAAATTGATGACTTTGTTCAAGTTCCGGATTCTTAGGGTTTGAAAATAGATGATATCGTTTAAAGTCGGATTCTAAAGCATTGTAAATAGATGACTTTGTTCAAGTTGCTGACTCTTAAGGTTTGAAAATAGATGATATCGTTTTAAGTTCGATTCTAAAGCATTGTAAATAGATGACGTTGTTCAAGTTGCGGATTCTTAATGTTTGAAAATTGATGATATCGTTTAAAGTCGGATTCTAAAGCATTGTAAATAGATGACTTTGTTCAAGTTGCGAGTTGTTTAGGTTTAAAAGTAAGTGATATCGTTTAATGTCGGATACTAAAGCCTTGTAAATAGATGACTTTGTTAGAGTTGCGGACCGCTCAGGTTTGAAAATAGATGATATCGTTTAAAGTCGGATTCTAAAGCATTGAAAATAGATGACTTTGTTCAAGTTGGTGGATTCTTAATATTTGAAAATAGATTATATCGTTTAAATTTGGATTCTACAGCATTGTAAATAGATGACTTTGTTCAAGTTGCGGATTCTATATGTTTGAAAATCGATGATATCGTTTAAAGTCGGATTCTAAAGCATTGTAAATAGATGACTTTGTTCCAGTTGCGGATTCTTAAGGTTTTAAAATAGATGAGATGGTTTAAAATCGAATTCTAAAGCATTGTAAGTAGATGACTTTGTTCAAGTTTCCGATTCTTAAAGTTTGAAAATAGATTATATCGTTTAAAGTCGGATTCTAAAGCATTGTAAATAGATGACTTTGTTCAAGTTGCGGATTCTTAAGGTTTGAAAATAGATGATATCGTTTAAAGTCGGATTCCAAAGCATTGTAAATAGATGACTTTGTTCAAGTTGCCGATTGTTAAGCTTTGAAAATAGATGATATCGTTTAAAGTCGGATTCTAAAGCATTGTAACCAGATTACTTGTTCAAGTCGCGGATTCTCAAGCTTTGAAAATAGATGATATCGGTTAAAGTCGTATTCTTAAGCACTGTAAATAGATGACTTTGTTCAAGTTGCCGATTCTTAAGGTTTGAAAATAGATGATATCGTTTAAATTTCGATTCTAAAGCATTGTAAATAGATGACTTTGTTTAAGCTGTGAGTTCTTAAGGTTTAAAACTAGATGATATCGTTTAATGTCGGATACTAAAGCATTGCAAATAGATTACTATGTTCAAGTTACGTATTCTTAAGCTTTTAAAATAGATGATATAATTTAAAGTCGGATTATAAAGCATTGTAAATAGATTACATTGTTACAGTTGAGGATTTTTATGGTTTGAACATAGATGATATCGCTGAAAGTCGTATTCCAAAGCATTGTAAATAGATAACTTTGTTCAAGTTGCGGATTCTTTGGGTTTGAAAATAGATGATATCGTTTAAAGTCGGATTCTAAAGCATTGTAAATAGATGGCTTTGTTCAAGTTGTGGATTCTTAAGGTTTGAAAATAGATGATATCGTTTAAAGTCGGATTCCAAAGCATTGTAAATAGATGACTTTGTTCAAGTTGCCGATTCTTGAGGTTTTAAAATAGATGATATCGGTTAAAGTCGGATTCTAAAGCATTGTAAATTGATGACTTGTTCAAGTCGCCGATTCCTAAGCTTTGAGAATAGATGATATCGTTTAAAATCGGATTCTTAAACACTGTAAATAGATGACGTTGTTCAAGTTGCCGATTTTTAAGGTTTGAAAATAGATGATATCGTTTAAAGTCGGATTCTAAGCATTGTAAATAGATGACTTTGTTCAAGTTGCGAGTTCTTAAGGTTTAAAACTAGATGATATATTTTAATGTCGGATTCTAAAGCATTGTAAATAGATGACCTTGTTCAAGTTGCGGATTCTTCAGGTTTAAAATAGATGATACTGGTTAAAGTCGGATTCTAAAGCATTGTAAATAGATGACTTTGTTCAAGTTGCGGACTCCGATAGTTTGAAAATAGATTATATCGTTTAAAGTCGGATTCTAAAGCATTATAAATAGATGACTTTGTTCAAGTCGCGGATTATTAAAGTTTGAAAATAGATGATATCGTTTAAAGTCGGATTCTAAAGCATTGTAAGTAGATGACTGTGTACAAGTTGCACATTCTTAAGGTTTGAAAATAGATGATATCGTTTAAGATCGGATTCCAAACCATTGTAAATAGATGACTTTGTTAAGTGGCCGATACTTTAGGTTTGAAAATAGATGATATCGTTTAAAGTCGGATTCTAAAGCATTGTAACTAGATTACTTTGTTCAAGTTGCGGTTTCTTAAGGTTTGAAAATAGATGATATCGTCTAAAGTCGGATTCTAAAGCATTGTAAATAGATGACTTAGTTCAAGTGGCGGACTCTTAAGGTTTGAAAATAGATTATATTGTTTAAAGTACGATTCTAAAGCATTGTAAGTAGATGACTTTATTACAGTTGCGGATTCTTAAGGTTTGAAAATAGATGATATTGTTTAAAGTCGCATTCTAAAGCATTGTAAATAGATGACTTTGTTCAAGTGGCCGATTCTTAAGGTTTGAAAATAGATGAGATGGTTTAAAATCGGATTCTAAAGCATTGTAAGTAGATGACTTTGTTCAAGTTGCGGATTCTTAAGGTTTGAAAATAGATGATATCGTTTAAAGTTTGATTCTAAAGTATTGTAAATAGATGACTTTGTTCAAGTGTCGGACTCTTAAGGTTTGAAAATAGATGATATCGTTTAAAGTGGGATTCTAAAGCATTGTAAATAGATGACTTTGTTCAGTTGCGATACTTAATGTTTGAAAATAGATGATATCGTTTAAAGTCGGATTCTAAAGCATTGTAAATAGATGACTTTGTTCAAGTTGCTGATTCTTAAGCTTTGAAAATAGATGATATCGTTTAAAGTCGGATTCCAAAGCATTGTAAATAGATGACTTTGTTCAAGTTTCCGATTCTTAAGGTTTTAAAATAGATGATATCGTTTAAAGTCGGATTCTAAAGCATTGTAACCAGATGACTTGTTCAAGTCGCCGATTCTCAAGCTTTGAAAATAGATGATATCGGTTAAAGTCGGATTCTAAAGCACTGTAAATAGATGACTTTGTTCAAGTTGCTGATTCTTAAGGTTTGAAAATAGATGATATTGTTTAAAGTTCGATTCTAAAGCATTGTAAATAGATGACATTGTTCAAGCTATTGGTTCTTAAGGTTTAAAACTAGATGATATCGTTTAATGTCGGATACTAAAGCATTGCAAATTAATTACTATGTTCAAGTTACGTATTCTTAAGGTTTTAAAATAGATGATATAATTTAAAGTCGGATTATAAAGCATTGTAAATAGATTACATTGTTAAAGTTGCGGATTCTTTGGGTTTGAAAATAGATGGTATCGTTTAAAGTCGGACTCTAAAGCATTGTAAATAGATGACTTTGTTCAAGTTGCCGATCCTTAAGCTTTGAAAATAAATGATATCGTTTAAAGTCGGATTCCAAAGCATTGTAAATAGATGACTTTGTTCAAGTTGCCGATTCTTAAGGTTTTAAAATAGATGATATCGGTTAAAGTCGGATTCTAAAGCATTGTAAATAGATGACTTGTTCAAGTCGCTGATTCTCAAGCTTTGAGAATAGATGATATCGTTTAAAATCGGATTCTTAAACACTGTAAATAGATGACTTTGTTCAAGTTGCCGATTTTTAAGGTTTGAAAATAGATGATATCGTTTAAAGTCGGATTCTAAGCATTGTAAATAGATAACTTTGTTCAAGTTGCGAGTTCTTAAGGTTTAAAACTAGATGATATATTTTAATGTCGGATTCTAAAGCATTGTAAATAGATGACCTTGTTCAAGTTGCGGATTCTTGAGGTTTAAAATAGATGATATCGGTTAAAGTCGGATTCTAAAACATTGTAAATAGATGACTTTGTTCAAGTTGCGGACTCTTATAGTTTGAAAATAGATTATATCGTTTAAAGTCGGATTCTAAAGCATTATAAATAGATGACTTTGTTCAAGTCGCGGATTATTAAAGTTTGAAAATAGATGATATCGTTTAAAGTCGGATTCTAAAGCATTGTAAATAGATGACTGTGTACAAGTTGCACATTCTTAAGGTTTGAAAATATATCATATCGTTTAAGATCGGATTCCAAAGCATTGTAAATAGATGACTTTGTTCAGTTGCGATACTTAATGTTTGAAAATAGATGATATCGTTTAAAGTCGGATTCTAAAGCATTGTAAATAGATGACTTTGTTCAAGTTGCCGATTCTTAAGCTTTGAAAATAGATGATATCGTTTAAAGTCGGATTCCAAAGCATTGTAAATAGATGACTTTGTTCAAGTTTCCGATTCTTAAGGTTTTAAAATAGATGATATCGTTTAAAGTCGGATTCTAAAGTATTGTAACCAGATGACTTGTTCAAGTCGCCGACTCTCAAGCTTTGAAAATAGATGATATCGGTTAAAGTCGGATTCTAAAGCACTGTAAATAGATGACTTTGTTCAAGTTGCTGATTCTTAAGGTTTGCAAATAGATGATATTGTTTAAAGTTCGATTCTAAAGCATTGTAAATAGATGACTTTGTTCAAGCTGTTGGTTCTTAAGGTTTAAAACTAGATGATATCGTTTAATGTCGGATACTAAAGCATTGCAAATTAATTACTATGTTCAAGTTACGTATTCTTAAGGTTTTAAAATAGATGATATAATGTAAAGTCGGATTATAAAGCATTGTAAATAGATTACATTGTTAAAGTTGCGGATTCTTTGGGTTTGAAAATAGATGGTATCGTTTAAAGTCGGACTCTAAAGCATTGTAAATAGATGACTTTGTTCAAGTTGCCGATCCTTAAGCTTTGAAAATAAATGATATCGTTTAAAGTCGGATTCCAAAGCATTGTAAATAGATGACTTTGTTCAAGTTGCCGATTCTTAAGGTTTTAAAATAGATGATATCGGTTAAAGTCGGATTCTAAAGCATTGTAAATAGATGACTTGTTCAAGTCGCCGATTCTCAAGCTTTGAGAATAGATGATATCGTTTAAAATCGGATTCTTAAACACTGTAAATAGATGACTTTGTTCAAGTTGCCGATTTTTAAGGTTTTAAAATAGATGATATCGTTTAAAGTCGGATTCTAAGCATTGTAAATAGATGACTTTGTTCAAGTTGCGAGTTCTTAAGGTTAAAAACTAGATGATATATTTTAATGTCGGATTCTAAAGCATTGTAAATAGATGACCTTGTTCAAGTTGCGAATTCTTGAGGTTTAAAATAGATGATATCGGTTAAAGTCGGATTCTAAAGCATTGTAAATAGATGACTTTGTTCAAGTTGCGGTCTCTGATAGTTTGAAAATAGATTATATCGTTTAAAGTCGGATTCTAAAGCATTATAAATAGATGACTTTGTTCAAGTCGCGGATTATTAAAGTTTGAAAATAGATGATATCGTTTAAAGTCGGATTCTAAAGCATTGTAAATAGATGACTGTGTACAAGTTGCACATTCTTAAGGTTTGAAAATATATGATATCGTTTAAGATCGGATTCCAAAGCATTGTAAATAGATAACTTTGTTCAAGTTGCGGATTCTTTGGGTTTGAAAGTAGATGATATCGTTTAAAGTCGGATTCTAAAGCATTGTAAATAGATGACTTTGTTCAAGTTGCCGATTCTTAAGCTTTGAAAATAAATGATATCGTTTAAAGTCGGATTCCAAAGCATTGTAAATAGATGACTTTGTTCAAGTTGCCGATTCTTAAGGTTTTAAAATAGATGATATCGGTTAAAGTCGGATTCTAAAGTATTGTAAATAGATGACTTGTTAAAGTCGCCGATTCTCAAGCTTTGAGAATAGATGATATCGTTTAAAGTCGGATTCTTAAACACTGTAAATAGATGACTTTGTTCAAGTTGCCGATTTTGAAGGTTCGAAAATAGATGATATCGTTTAAAGTCGGATACTAAAGTATTGTAAATAGATGACTTTGTTCAAGTTGCGAGTTCTTAAGGTTTAAAACTAGATGATATATTTTAATGTCGGATTCTAAAGCATTGTAAATAGATGACCTTGTTCAAGTTGCGGATTCTTAAGGATTGAAAATAGATGATATCGGTTAAAGTCGGATTCTAAAGCATTGTAAATAGATGACTTTGTTCAAGTTGCGGACTCTGATAATTTGAAAATAGATTATATCGTTTAAAGTCGGATTCTAAAGCATTGTAAATAGATGACTTTGTTCAAGTCGCGGATTATTAAGGTTTGAAAATAGATGATATCGTTTAAAGTCGGATTATCAAGCATTGTAAATAGATGACTGTGTACAAGTTGCACATTCTTAAGGTTTGCAAATAGATGATATCGTTTAAGATCGGATTCCAAACCATTGTAAATAGATGACTTTGTTAAGAGGCCGATACTTTAGGTTTGAAAATAGATGATATCGTTTAAAGTCGGATTCTAAAGCATTGTAAATAGATGACTTTGTTTAAGTTGCGGATTCATAAGGTTTGAAAATAGATGATATCGTTTAAAGTCGGATTCTAAAGTATTGTAAATAGATGACTTTGTTCAAGTTGCGGATTCTTAAGGTTTGAAAATAGATGATATCGTTTAAAGTCGGATTCTAAAGCATTGTAAATAGATGACTTTGTTCAAGTTGCGGATTCTTAAGGTTTGAAAATAGATGATATCGTTTAAAGTCGGATTCTAAAGCATTGTAAATAGATGACTTTGTTCAAGTTGCGGATTCTTAAGGTTTGAAAATAGATGATATCGTTTAAAATCGGATTCTAAAGCATTGTAAATAGATGACTTTGTTCAAGTGGCGGATTCTTAAGGTTTGAAAATAGATGATATCGTTTAAAGTCGGATTCTAAAACATTGTAAATAGATGACTTTGTTCAAGTCGCGGACTCTTAAGCTTTGAAAATAGATGATATTGTTTAAAGTACGATTCTAAAGCATTGTAAGTAGATTACTTTATTACAGTTGCGGTTTCTTAAGGCTTGAAAATAGATGATATTGTTTAAAGTCGCATTCTAAAGCATTGTAAATAGATGACTTTGTTCAAGTTGCGGATTCTTAAGGTTTGAAAATAGATGATATCGTTTAAAGTCGGATTCTAAAGCATTGTAAATAGATGATTTTGTTCAAGTTCCGGATTCTTAAGGTTTGAAAATAGATGATATTGTTTCAAGTGGGATTCTAAAGCATTGTAAATAGATGATTTTGTTCAAGTTCCGGATTCTTAAGGTTTGAAAATAGATGATATCGTTTAAAGTCGGATTCTAAAGCATTGTAAATAGATGACTTTGTTCAAGTTGGGGATTCTTGAGGTTTGAAAATAGATGATATCGTTTAAAGTCGGATTCTACAGCATTGTAAATAGATGACTTTGCTCAAGTGGCGGATTCTTAAGGTTTGAAAATAGATGATATCGTTTAAGTCGGATACTAAAGCATTGTAAATAGATGACTTTCTTCAAGTTGCGGATTCTTAAGGTTTGAAAATAGATGATATCATTTAAAGTCGGATTCTAAAGTATTGTAAATAGATGACTTTGTTCAAGTGTCGGATTCTTAAGGTTTGAAAATAGATGATATCGTTTAAAGTCGGATTCTAAAGCATTGTAAATAGATGACTTTGTTCAAGTTGCGGATTCTTAAGGTTTGAAAATAGATGATATCGTTTAAAGTCGGATTCTAAAGCATTGTAAATAGATGACTTTGTTCAAGTTGCGAGTTCTCAAGCTTTGAGAATAGATGATATCGTTTAAAGTCGGATTCTTAAACACTGTAAATAGATGACTTTGTTCAAGTTGCCGATTTTTAAGGTTCGAAAATAGATGATATCGTTTAAAGTCGGATTATCAAGCATTGTAAATAGATGACTGTGTACAAGTTGCACATTCTTAAGGTTTGAAAATAGATGATATCGTTTAAGATCGGATTCCAAAACATTGTAAATAGATGACTTTGTTAGTGGCCGATACTTTAGGTTTGAAAATAGATGATATCGTTTAAAGTCGGATTCTAAAGCATTGTAAATAGATGACTTTGTTCAAGTTGCGGTTTCTTAAGGTTTGAAAATAGATGATATCGTTTAAAGTCGGATTCTAAAGCATTGTAAATAGATGACTTTGTTCAAGTGGCGGACTCTTAAGGTTTGAAAATAGATTATATTGTTTAAAGTACGATTCTAAAGCATTGTAAGTAGATGACTTTATTACAGTTGCGGATTCTTAAGGTTTGAAAATAGATGATATTGTTTAAAGTCGCATTCTAAAGCATTGTAAATAGATGACTTTGTTCAAGTTGCGTATTCTTAAGGTTTGAAAATAGATGATATCGTTTAAAGTCGGATTCTAAAGCATTGTAAATAGATGACTTTGTTCAAGTTGCGGATTATTAAGGTTTGAAAATAGATGATATCGTTTTAAGTCGGATTCTAAAGTATTGTAAATAGATGACTTTGTTCAAGTTGCGGATTCTTAAAGTTTGAAAATAGATGATATCGTTTAAAGTCGGATTCTATAGCATTATAAAGTGATGACTTTGATCAAGTTACGGATTATTAAGGTTTGAAAATAGATGATATCGTTTAAAGTCGGATTCTAAAGCATTGTAAATAGGTGACTTTGTTCAAGTTGCGGATTCTTAAGGTTTAAAACTAGATGATATATTTTAATGTCGGATTCTAAAGCATTGTAAATAGATGACCTTGTTCAAGTTGCGGATTCTTGAGGTTTAAAATAGATGATATCGGTTAAAGTCGGATTCAAAAGCATTGTAAATAGATGACTTTGTTCAAGTTGCGGACTCTGATAGTTTGAAAATAGATTATATCGTTTAAAGTCAGATTCTAAAGCATTATAAATAGATGACTTTGTTCAAATCGCGGATTATTAAGGTTTGAAAATAGATGATATCGTTTAAAGTCGGATTCTAAAGCATTGTAAATAGATGACTGTGTACAAGTTGCACATTCTTAAGGTTTGAAAATAGATGATATCGTTTAAGATCGGATTTCAAACCATTGTAAATAGATGACTTTGTTAAGTTGCGGATTCTTAAGGTTTGAAAATAGATGATATCGTTTTAAGTCGGATTCTAAAGCATTGTAAATAGATGACTTTGTTCAATTTGCGGATTCTTAAGGTTGGAAAATAGATGATATCGTTTAAAGTCGGATTCTAAAGTATTGTAAATAGATGACTTTGTTCAAGTGTGGGATTCTTAAGGTTTGAAAATAGATGATATCGTTTAAAGTTGGATTCTAAAGCATTGTAAATAGATGACTTTGTTCAAGTTGCGGATTCTTAACGTTTGAAAATAGATGATATCGTTTAAAGTCGGATTCTAAAGCATTGTAAATAGATGACTTTGTTCAAGTTGCGAGTTCTTAAGGTTTAAAACTAGATGATATCGTTTAATGTACGATACTAAAGCATTGTAAATAGATTACTATGTTCAAGTTCCGTATTCTTAAGGTTTGAAAATAGATGATATCATTTAAAGTCGGATTATAAAGCATTGTAAGTAGATGACTTTGTTCAAGTTGCGGATTCTTTAGGTTTGAAAATAGATGATATCGTTTAAAGTCGGATTCTAAAGCATTGTAAATAGATGACTTTGTTCAAGTTGCCGATTCTTAAGCTTTGAAAATAGATGATATCGTTTAAAGTCGGATTCCAAAGCATTGTAAATAGATGACTTTGTTCAAGTTGCCGATTCTTAAGGTTTGAAAATAGATGATATCGTTTCAAGTCGGATTCTAAAGCATTGTAAATTAATGACTTGTTCAAGTCGCCGATTCTCAAGCTTTGAAAGTAGATGATATCGTTGAAAGTCGGATTCTAAAGCACTGTAAATAGATGACTTTGTTCAAGTTGCCGATTCTTAAGGTTTGAAAATAGATGATATCGTTTAAAGTTCGATTCTAAAGCATTGTAAATAGATGACTTTGTTCAAGTTGCCGATTCTTAAGGATTGAAAATAGATGATATCGTTTAAAGTCGGATTCTAAAGCATTGTAAATAGATGACTTTGTTCAAGTTGTCGATTCTTAAGGATTGAACATAGATGATATCGGTTAATATCGGATTCTAAAGCATTGTAAATAGATGACATTGTTCAAGTTGCGGACTCTGATGGTTTGAAAATAGATTATATCGTTTAAAGTCGGATTCTAAAGCATTGTTAATAGATGACTTTGTTCAAGTTGCGGATTCTTAAGGTTTGAAAATAGATGATATTGTTTTAAGTCGGATTCTAAAGCATTGTAAATAGAGGACTTTGTTCAAGTTGTAGATTCTTAAGGTTTGAAAATAGATGATATCGTTTAAAGTCGGATTCTAAAGCATTGTAAATAGATGACTGTGTACAAGTTGCGGATTCTTAAGGTTTGAAAATAGATGATATCGTTTAAGATCGGATTCCAAACCATTGTAAATAGATGATATTGTTAAGTTGCGGATTCTTAAGGTTTGAAAATAGATGATATCGTTTAAAGTCGGATTCTACAGCATTGTAAATAGATGACTTTGTTCAAGTGGCCGATACTTTAGGTTTGAAAATAGATGATATCGTTTATAGTCGGATTCTAAAGCATTGTAAATAGATGACCTTGTTCACGTTGCGGATGCTTGATGTTTGAAAATAAATTACATAGTTTAAAGTCGGATTCTAAAGCATTGTAAATAGATGATTTTGTTCAAGTTGCGGATTCTTAAGGTTTGAAAATAGATGATATCGTTTAAAGTCGGATTCTAAAGCATTGTAAATAACTGACTTTGTTCAAGTGGCAGACTCTTAAGGTTTGAAAATAGATGATATTGTTTAAAGTACGATTCTAAAGCATTGTAAGTAGATGACTTTATTAAAGTTGCGGATTCTTAAGGTATTAAAATAGATGACATTGTTTAAAGTCGCATTCTAAAGCATTGTAAATAGATGACTTTGTTCAAGTTGCGGATTCTTAAGGTTTGAAAATAGATGATATTGTTTCAAGTGGGATTCTAAAGCATTGTAAATAGATGATTTTGTTCAAGTTCCGGATTCTTAAGGTTTGAAAATAGATGATATCGTTTAAAGTCGGATTCTAAAGAATTGTAAATAGATGACTTTGTTCAAGTTGGGGATTCTTGAGGTTTGAAAATAGATGATATCGTTTAAAGTGGGATTCTACAGCATTGTAAATAGATGACTTTGCTCAAGTGGCGGATTCTTAAGGTTTGAAAATAGATGATATCGTTTAAGTCGGATACTAAAGCATTGTAAATAGATGACTTTCTTCAAGTTGCGGATTCTTAAGGTTTGAAAATAGATGATATCATTTAAAGTCGGATTCTAAAGTATTGTAAATAGATGACTTTGTTCAAGTGTCGGATTCTTAAGGTTTGAAAATAGATGATATCGTTTAAAGTCGGATTCTAAAGCATTGTAAATAGATGACTTTGTTCAAGTTGCGGATTCTTAAGGTTTAGAAATAGATGATATCGTTTAAAGTCGGATTCTAAAGCATTGTAAATAGATGACTTTGTTCAAGTTGCGAGTTCTCAAGCTTTGAGAATAGATGATATCGTTTAAAGTCGGATTCTTAAACACTGTAAATAGATGACTTTGTTCAAGTTGCCGATTTTTAAGGTTCGAAAATAGATGATATCGTTTAAAGTCGGATTATCAAGCATTGTAAATAGATGACTGTGTACAAGTTGCACATTCTTAAGGTTTGAAAATAGATGATATCGTTTAAGATCGGATTCCAAAACATTGTAAATAGATGACTTTGTTAGTGGCCGATACTTTAGGTTTGAAAATAGATGATATCGTTTAAAGTCGGATTCTAAAGCATTGTAAATAGATGACTTTGTTCAAGTTGCGGTTTCTTAAGGTTTGAAAATAGATGATATCGTTTAAAGTCGGATTCTAAAGCATTGTAAATAGATGACTTTGTTCAAGTGGCGGACTCTTAAGGTTTGAAAATAGATTATATTGTTTAAAGTACGATTCTAAAGCATTGTAAGTAGATGACTTTATTACAGTTGCGGATTCTTAAGGTTTGAAAATAGATGATATTGTTTAAAGTCGCATTCTAAAGCATTGTAAATAGATGACTTTGTTCAAGTTGCCGATTCTTAAGGTTTGAAAATAGATGATATCGTTTAAAGTCGGATTCTAAAGCATTGTAAATAGATGACTTTGTTCAAGTTGCGGATTATTAAGGTTTGAAAATTGATGATATCGTTTAAAGTCGGATTCTAAAGTATTGTAAATAGATGACTTTGTTCAAGTTGCGGATTCTTAAGGTTTGAAAATAGATGATATCGTTTAAAGTCGGATTCTATAGCATTATAAAGTGATGACTTTGTTCAAGTTGCGGATTATTAAGGTTTGAAAATAGATGATATCGTTTAAAGTCGGATTCTAAAGCATTGTAAATAGATGACTTTGTTCAAGTTGCGGATTCTTAAGGTTTAAAACTAGATGATATATTTTAATGTCGGATTCTAAAGCATTGTAAATAGATGACCTTGTTCAAGTTGCGGATTCTTGAGGTTTAAAATAGATGATATCGGTTAAAGTCGGATTCAAAAGCATTGTAAATAGATGACTTTGTTCAAGTTGCGGACTCTGATAGTTTGAAAATAGATTATATCGTTTAAAGTCAGATTCTAAAGCATTATAAATAGATGACTTTGTTCAAATCGCGGATTATTAAGGTTTGAAAATAGATGATATCGTTTAAAGTCGGATTCTAAAGCATTGTAAATAGATGACTGTGTACAAGTTGCACATTCTTAAGGTTTGAAAATAGATGATATCGTTTAAGATCGGATTCCAAACCATTGTAAATAGATGACTTTGTTAAGTTGCGGATTCTTAAGGTTTGAAAATAGATGATATCGTTTAAAGTCGGATTCTAAAGCATTGTAAATAGATGACTTTGTTCAATTTGCGGATTCTTAAGGTTGGAAAATAGATGATATCGTTTAAAGTCGGATTCTAAAGTATTGTAAATAGATGACTTTGTTCAAGTGTGGGATTCTTAAGATTTGAAAATAGATGATATCGTTTAAAGTTGGATTCTAAAGCATTGTAAATAGATGACTTTGTTCAAGTTGCGGATTCTTAACGTTTGAAAATAGATGATATCGTTTAAAGTCGGATTCTAAAGCATTGTAAATAGATGACTTTGTTCAAGTTGCGAGTTCTTAAGGTTTAAAACTAGATGATATCGTTTAATGTACGATACTAAAGCATTGTAAATAGATTACTATGTTCAAGTTCCGTATTCTTAAGGTTTGAAAATAGATGATATCATTTAAAGTCGGATTATAAAGCATTGTAAGTAGATGACTTTGTTCAAGTTGCGGATTCTTTAGGTTTGAAAATAGATGATATCGTTTAAAGTCGGATTCTAAAGCATTGTAAATAGATGACTTTGTTCAAGTTGCGGATTATTAAGGTTTGAAAATTGATGATATCGTTTAAAGTCGGATTCTAAAGTATTGTAAATAGATGACTTTGTTCAAGTTGCGGATTCTTAAGGTTTGAAAATAGATGATATCGTTTAAAGTCGGATTCTATAGCATTATAAAGTGATGACTTTGTTCAAGTTGCGGATTATTAAGGTTTGAAAATAGATGATATCGTTTAAAGTCGGATTCTAAAGCATTGTAAATAGATGACTTTGTTCAAGTTGCGGATTCTTAAGGTTTAAAACTAGATGATATATTTTAATGTCGGATTCTAAAGCATTGTAAATAGATGACCTTGTTCAAGTTGCGGATTCTTGAGGTTTAAAATAGATGATATCGGTTAAAGTCGGATTCAAAAGCATTGTAAATAGATGACTTTGTTCAAGTTGCGGACTCTGATAGTTTGAAAATAGATTATATCGTTTAAAGTCAGATTCTAAAGCATTATAAATAGATGACTTTGTTCAAATCGCGGATTATTAAGGTTTGAAAATAGATGATATCGTTTAAAGTCGGATTCTAAAGCATTGTAAATAGATGACTGTGTACAAGTTGCACATTCTTAAGGTTTGAAAATAGATGATATCGTTTAAGATCGGATTCCAAACCATTGTAAATAGATGACTTTGTTAAGTTGCGGATTCTTAAGGTTTGAAAATAGATGATATCGTTTAAAGTCGGATTCTAAAGCATTGTAAATAGATGACTTTGTTCAATTTGCGGATTCTTAAGGTTGGAAAATAGATGATATCGTTTAAAGTCGGATTCTAAAGTATTGTAAATAGATGACTTTGTTCAAGTGTGGGATTCTTAAGATTTGAAAATAGATGATATCGTTTAAAGTTGGATTCTAAAGCATTGTAAATAGATGACTTTGTTCAAGTTGCGGATTCTTAACGTTTGAAAATAGATGATATCGTTTAAAGTCGGATTCTAAAGCATTGTAAATAGATGACTTTGTTCAAGTTGCGAGTTCTTAAGGTTTAAAACTAGATGATATCGTTTAATGTACGATACTAAAGCATTGTAAATAGATTACTATGTTCAAGTTCCGTATTCTTAAGGTTTGAAAATAGATGATATCATTTAAAGTCGGATTATAAAGCATTGTAAGTAGATGACTTTGTTCAAGTTGCGGATTCTTTAGGTTTGAAAATAGATGATATCGTTTAAAGTCGGATTCTAAAGCATTGTAAATAGATGACTTTGTTCAAGTTGCCGATTCTTAAGCTTTGAAAATAGATGATATCGTTTAAAGTCGGATTCCAAAGCATTGTAAATAGATGACTTTGTTCAAGTTGCCGATTCTTAAGGTTTGAAAATAGATTATATCGTTTCAAGTCGGATTCTAAAGCATTGTAAATTAATGACTTGTTCAAGTCGCCGATTCTCAAGCTTTGAAAGTAGATGATATTGTTTAAAGTCGGATTCTAAAGCACTGTAAATAGATGACTTTGTTCAAGTTGCCGATTCTTAAGGTTTGAAAATAGATGATATCGTTTAAAGTTCGATTCTAAAGCATTGTAAATAGATGACTTTGTTCAAGTTGCCGATTCTTACGGATTGAAAATAGATGATATCGTTTAAAGTCGGATTCTAAAGCATTGTAAATAGATGACTTTGTTCAAGTTGTCGATTCTTAAGGATTGAACATAGATGATATCGGTAAATATCGGATTCTAAAGCATTGTTAATAAATGACTTTGTTCAAGTTGCGGACTCTGATGGTTTGAAAATAGATTATATCGTTTAAAGTCGGATTCTAAAGCATTGTTAATAGATGACTTTGTTCAAGTTGCGGATTCTTAAGGTTTGAAAATAGATGATATTGTTTTAAGTCGGATTCTAAAGCATTGTAAATAGAGGACTTTGTTCAAGTTGTAGATTCTTAAGGTTTGAAAATAGATGATATCGTTTAAAGTCGCATTCTAAAGCATTGTAAATAGATGACTGTGTACAAGTTGCGGATTCTTAAGGTTTGAAAATAGATGATATCGTTTACAATCGGATTCCAAACCATTGTAAATAGATGACTTTGTTAAGTTGCGGATTCTTAAGGTTTGAAAATAGATGATATCGTTTAAAGTCGGATTCTACAGCATTGTAAATAGATGACTTTGTTCAAGTGGCCGATACTTTAGGTTTGAAAATAGATGATATCGTTTATAGTCGGATTCTAAAGCATTGTAAATAGATGACCTTGTTCACGTTGCGGATGCTTGATGTTTGAAAATAAATTACATAGTTTAAAGTCGGATTCTAAAGCATTGTAAATAGATGATTTTGTTCAAGTTGCGGATTCTTAAGGTTTGAAAATAGATGATATCGTTTAAAGTCGGATTCTAAAGCATTGTAAATAACTGACTTTGTTCAAGTGGCAGACTCTTAAGGTTTGAAAATAGATGATATTGTTTAAAGTACGATTCTAAAGCATTGTAAGTAGATGACTTTATTAAAGTTGCGGATTCTTAAGGTATTAAAATAGATGACATTGTTTAAAGTCGCATTCTAAAGCATTGTAAATAGATGACTTTGTTCAAGTTGCGGATTCTTAAGGTTTGAATATAGATGATATCGGTTTAAGTCGGAGTATAAAGCATTGTAAATAGATAACTTTGTTGAAGTTGCGGATTCTTAAGGTTTGAAAATAGATGATATCGTTTAAAGTCTAGTTCTAACGCATTGTAAATAGATGACTTTGTTCAAGTTGCGGATTCTTTTGGTTTGAAAATAGATGATATCGTTTAAAGTCGGATTCTAAAGCATTGTAAATAGATGACTTTGTTCAAGTTGCGGATTCTTAAGGTTTGAAAATAGATGATATCGTTTAAAGTCGGATTCTAAAGCATTGTAAATAAATGACTTTGTTCAAGTTGCGGATTCTTAAGGTTTGAAAATAGATGATATCCTTTAAAGTCGGATTCTAAAGCATTGTAAATAGATGACTTTGTTCAAGTTGCGAGTTCTTAAGGTTTGAAAATAGATGATATCGTTTAAAGTCGGATTCTAAAGCATTGTAAATAGATGACTTTGAACAAGTTGCGGATTCTTAAGGTTTGAAAATAGAAGATAATGTTTAAAGTAGGATTCAAAAGCATTGTAAATAGATGACTTCGTTCAAGTTGCGGATTCTTAAGGTTATAAAATAGATGATATCGTTTAAAGTCGAATTCTACAGCATTGTAAATAGATGACTTTGTTCAAGTGGCCGATACTTTAGGTTTGAAAATAGATGATATCGTTTGAAGTCGGATTCTAAAGCATTGTAAATAGATGACTTTGTTCAAGTTGCCGATTCTTAAGCTTTGAAAAGAGATTATTTCGTTTAAAGTCGGAGTCCAAAGCATTGTAAATAGATGACTTTGTTCAAGTTGCGGATTCTTAAGGTTTGAAAATAGATGATATCGCTTAAAGTCGGATTCTTAAGCATTGTAAATAGATGACTTGTTCAAGTTTCCGATTCTTAAGCTTTGAAAATAGATGATATAGTTTAAAGTCGGATTCTAAAGCATTGTAAATAGATGACTTTGTTCAAGTTGCGGATTCTTAAGGTTTGAAAATAGATGATATCGTTTAAAGTCGGATTCTAAAGTATTGTAAATAGATGACTTTGTTCAAGTGTCGGATTCTTTAGGTTTGAAAATAGATGATATCGTTTAAAGTCGGATTCTAAAGCATTGTAAATAGATGACTTTGTTCAAGTTGCGGATTCTTAAGGTTTGAAAATAGATGATATCGTTTAAAGTCAGATTATAAAGCATTGTAAATAGAGGACTTTGTTCAAGTTGCGAGTTCTTAAGGTTTTAAACTAGATGATATCGTTTAATGTCGGATACTAAAGCATTGTAAATAGATTACTATGTTCAAGTTACGTATTCTTAAGGTTTGAAAATAGATGATATCATTTAAAGTCGGATTATAAAGCATTTGTTCAAGTTGCGGATTTTTTAAGGTTTGAAAATAGATGATATCGTTTAAAGTCGGATTCTAAAGTATTGTAAATAGATGACTTTGTTCAAGTTGCCGATTCTTAAGCTTTGAAAATAGATGATATCGTTTAAAGTCGGATTCTAAAGCATTGTAAATAGATGACTTTGTTCAAGTTGCCGATTCTTAAGGTTTTAAAATAGATGATATAGTTTCAAGTCGGATTCTAAAGCATTTCAAATCAATGACTTGTTCAAGTCGCCGATTCTCAAGCTTTGAAAATAGATGATATCGTTTAAAGTCGGATTCTAAAGCACTGTAAATAGATGACTTTGTTCAAGTTGCCGATTCTTAAAGTTTGAAAATAGATGATATCGTTTAAAGTTCGATTCTAAAGCATTGTAAATAGATGACTTTGTACAAGTTGCCGATTCTTAAGAATTGAAAATAGATGATATCGTTTAAAGTCGGATTCTAAAGCATTGTAAATAGATGACTTTGTTCAAGTTGCCGATTCTTAAGGATTGAACATAGATGATATCGGTTAAAGTCGTATTTTAAAGCATTGTAAATAGAATACTTTGTTCAAGTTTACGATTCTTAAGGTTTGAAAATTGATGATATCGTTTAAAGTCGGATTCTAAAGCATTGTAAATAGATAACTGTGTTCAAGTTGCGGATTCTTAAAGTTTGAAAATAGATGATATCTTTTAAGATCGGATTCCAAACAATTGTAAATAGATGACTTTGTTCAAGTTGCGGATTCTTAAGGTTTGAAAATAGATGATATCGTTTAAAGTCGGATTCTACAGCATTGTAAATAGATGACTTTGTTCAAGTGGCCGATACTTTAGGTTTGAAAATAGATGATATCGTTTAAAGTCGGATTCTAAAGCATTGTAAATAGATGGCCTTGTTCAAGTTGCGGATTCTTGATGTTTGAAAATAGATGATATCGTTTTAAGTCGGATTCTAAAGCATTGTAAATAGATGACTTTGTTCAAGTTGCGGATTCTTAAGGTTTGAAAATAGATGATATCGTTTCAAGTCGGATTCTAAAGCATTGTCAATAGATGACTTTGTTCAAGTTTCCGATTCTTAAGCTTTGAAAATAGATGATATCGTTTTAAGTCAGATTCCAAAGCATTGTAAATAGATGACTTTGTTCAAGTTTCCGATTCTTAAGGTTTGAAAATAGATGATATCGTTTCAAGTCAGATTCTACAGCATTGTAAATAGATGACTTTGTTCAAGTGGCCGATACTTTAGGTTTGAAAATAGATGATATCGTTTATAGTCGGATTCTAAAGCATTGTAAATAGATGACCTTGTTCAAGTTGCGAATGCTTGATGTTTGAAAATAGATGACATAGTTTAAAGACGGATTCTAAAGCATTGTAAATAGATTACTTTGTTCAAGTTGCGGATTCTTAAGGTTTGAAAATAGATGATATCGTTTAAAGTCGGATTCTACAGCATTGTAAATAGATAACTTTGTTCAAGTGGCCGATACTTTTGGTTTGAAAATAGATGATATCGTTTAAAGTCGGATTCTAAAGCATTGTAAATAGATGACCTTGTTCAAGTTGCGGATTCTTGATGTTTGAAAGTAGATGATATCGTTTTAAGTCGGATTCTAAAGCATTGTAAATAGATGACTTTGTTCAAGTTGCGGATTCTTAAGGTTTGAAAATAGATGATATCGTTTCAAGTCGGATTCTAAAGCATTGTCAATAGATGACTTTGTTCAAGTTTCCGATTCTTAAGCTTTGAAAATAGATGATATCGTTTAAAGTCAGATTCCAAAGCATTGTAAATAGATGACTTTGTTCAAGTGGCCGATTCTTAAGGTTTTAAAATAGATGATATCGTTTAAAGTCGGATTCTAAAGCATTGTAAATAGATGACTTTGTTCAAGTTGCCGATTCTTAAGGATTGAAAATAGATGATATCGTTTAAAGTCGGATTGTAAAGCATTGTAAATAGATGACTTTGTTCCAGTTGCCGATACTTAAGGATTAAAAATAGATGATATCGTTTAAAGTCGCATTCTAAAGCATTGTAAATAGATTACTTTGTTCAAGTTGCGGATTCGTAAGGTTTGAAAATAGATCATATCGTTTAAAGTCGGACTCTAAGCATTGTAAATAGATGACTGTGTTCAAGTTGCGGATTCTTAAGGTTTGAAAATAGATGATATCGTTTAAGATCGGATTACAAACCATTGTAAATAGATGACTTTGTTAAGTTGCGGATTCTTAAGGTTTGAAAATAGATGATATCGTTTAAAGTCGGATTCTACAGCATTGTTAATAGATGACTTTGTTCAAGTAGCCGATACTTTAGGTTTGAAAATAGATGATATCGTTTATAGTCGGATTCTAAAGCATTGTAAATAGATGACCTTGTTCAAGTTGCGGATGCTTGATGTTTGAAAATAGATGACATAGTTTAAAGTCGGATTCTAAAGCATTGTAAATAGATGACTTTGTTCAAGTTGCGGATTCTTTAGGTTTGAAAATAGATGATATCGTTTAAAGTCGGATTCTAAAGCATTGTAAATAGATGACTTTGTTCAAGTGGCGGACTCTTAAGGTTTGAAAATAGATGATATTGTTTAAAGTACGATTCTAAAGCATTGTAAGTAGATGACTTAATAACAGTTGCGGATTCTTAAGGTTTGAAAATAGATGACATTGTTTAAAGTCGCATTCTAAAGCATTGTAAATAGATGACTTTGTTCAAGTTGCGGATTCTTAAGCTTTGAAAATAGATGATATCGGTAAAAGTCGGATTTTAAAGCATTGTAAATAGATGACTTTGTTCAAGTTGCGGATTCTTAAGGTTTGAAAATAGATAGTATCCTTTAAAGTCGGATTCTAAAGCATTGTAAATAGATGACTTTGTTCAAGTTGCGGATTCTTAAGGTTTGAAAATAGATGATATCGTTTAAAGTCGGATTCTAAAGCATTGTAAATAGATGACTTTGTTCAAGTTGCGGATTCTTAAGGTTTGAAAATAGATTATATCGTTTAAAGTCGGATTCTAAAGCATTGTAAATAAATGACTTTGTTCAAGTTGCGGATTCTTAAGGGGGTGAAAATAGATGATATCGTTTAAAGTCGGATTCTAAAGCATTGTAAATAGATGACTTTGTTCAAGTTGCGGATTCTTAAGGTTTTAAAATAGAAGATAATGTTTAAAGTAGGATTCAAAAGCATTGTAAATAGATGACTTCGTTCAAGTTGCGGATTCTTTAGGGTTTAAATCAGATGATATCGTTGCAAGTGTGATTCTAAAGCATTGTAAATAGATGACTTTGTTCAAGTCGTGGATTCTTAAGGGTTGAAAATCGATGATATCGTTTGAAGTCGCATTGTAAAGCATTGTAAACAGATGACTTTGTTCAAGTTGCCGATTCTTAAGCTTTGAATAAAGATGATATCGTTTAAAGTCGGATTCCAAAGCATTGTAAATAGATGACTTTGTTCAAGTTGCGGATTCTTAAGGTTTGAAAATAGATGATACCGTTTAAAGTCGGATTCTTAAGCATTGTAAATAGATGACTTGTTCAAGTTGCCGATTCTTAAGCTTTGAAAATAGATGATATGGTTTAAAGTCGGATTCTAAAGCATTGTAAATAGATAACTTTCGTCAAGATGCGTGCTCTTAAGGTTTGAAAATAGATGATATTGTTTAAAGTACGATTCTAAAGACTTGTAAGTAGATTACTTTATTACATTTGCGGATTCTTAAGGTTTGAAAATAGATGACATTGTTTAAAGTCGCATTCTAAAGCATTGTAAATAGATGACTTTGTTCAAGTTGCGGATTCTTAAGGTTTGAAAATAGATGATATCGGTTAAAGTCGGATTCTAAAGCATTGTAAATAGATGACTTTGTTCAAGTTGCTGATTCTTAAGGTTTGAAAATAGATGATATCGTTTAAAGTCGGATTCTACAGCATTGTAAATAGATGACTTTGTTCAAGTGGCCGATACTTTAGGTTTGAAAACAGATGATATCGTTTAAAGTCGGATTCTAAAGCATTGTAAATAGATGACCTTGTTCAAGTTTCGGATGCTTGATGTTTGAAAATAGAGTACATAGTTTAAAGTCGGATTCTAAAGCATTGTAAATAAATGACTTTGTTAAAGTGGCGGATTCTTAAGGTTTGAAAATAGATGATATCGTTTAAAGTCGGATTCTAAAGTATTGTAAATAGATGACTTTGTTCAAGTTGCGGATTCTTAAGGTTTGAAAATAGATGATATCGTTTAAAGTCAGATTCTAAAGCATTGTAAATAGATGACTTTGTTCAAATTGCGGATTCTTAAGGTTTGAAAATAGATGATATCGTTTAAAATCGGATTCTAAAGCATTGTAAATAGATTACTTTGTTCAAGTTTCGAGTTCTTTTGGTTTGAAATTAGATGATATCGTTTAAAGTCGGATTCTAAAGCATTGTTAATAGATGACTTCGTTCAAGTTGCCGATTCTTAAGCTTTGAAAATAGATGATATCGTTTAAAGTCGGATTCCAAAGCAGTGTAAATAGATGACTTTGTTCAAGTTGCCGATTCTTAAGGTTTTAAAATAGATGATATCGTTTAAAGTCGGATTCTACAGCATTGTAAATAGATGACTTTGTTCAAGTGGCCGATACTTTAGGTTTGAAAATAGATGATATCGTTTAAAGTCGGATTCTAAAGCATTGTAAATAGATGACCTTGTTAACGTTACGGATTCTTAATGTTTGAAAATAGATGATATCGTTTTAAGTCGGATTCTAAAGCATTGTAAATAGATGACTTTGTCTAAGTTGCGGATTCTTAAGGTTTGAAAATAGATGATATCGTTTCAAGTCGGATTCTAAAGCATTGTAAATAGATGACTTTGTTCAAGTGGCGGACTCTTAAGGTTTGAAAATAGATGATATTGTTTAAAGTACGATTCTAAAGCATTGTAAGTAGATGACTTTATTACAGTGGGTGATGCTTTAGTTTTGAAAATAGATGATATCATTTAAAGTCGGATTCTAAAGCATTGTAAATAGATGACTTTGTTCAAGTTGCGGATTCTTAAGGTTTGAAAATAGAAGATAATGTTTAAAGTAGGATTCAAAAGCATTGTAAATAGATGACTTCGTTCAAGTTACGGATTCTTTATGTATTAAATAAGATGATATCGTTGCAAGTGTGATTCTAAAGCATTGTAAATAGATGACTTTTATCAAGTTGCGGATTCTTAAGGGTTGAAAATCGATGATATCGTTTAAAGTCGGATTCCAAAGCATTGTAAATAGATGACTTTGTTCAAGTTGCGGATTCTTAAGGTTTGAAAATAGATGATACCGTTTAAAGTCGGATTCTTAAGCATTGTAAATAGATGACTTGTTCAAGTTGCCGATTCTTAAGTTTGAAAATAGATGATATGGTTTAAAGTCGGATTCTAAAGCATTGTAAATAGATAACTTTGGTCAAGATGCGGACTCGGAATGGTTGAAAATAGATGATATTGTTAAAAATACGATTCTAAAGACTTGAAAGTAGATGACTTTATTACAGTTGCGGATTCTTAAGGTTTGAAAATAGATGACATTGTTTAAAGTCGCATTCTAAAGCATTGTAAATAGATGACTTTGTTCAAGTTGCGGATTCTTAAGGTTTGAAAATAGATGATATCGGTTAAAGTCGGATTCTAAAGCATTGTAAATAGATGACTTTGTTAAAGTTGCGGATTCTTAAGGTTTGAAAATAGATGATATCGTTTAAAGTCGGATTCTACAGCATTGTAAATAGATGACTTTGTTCAAGTGGCCGATACTTTAGGTTTGAAAATAGATGATATCGTTTAAAGTCGGATTCTAAAGCATTGTAAATAGATGACCTTGTTCAAGTTTCGGATGCTTGATGTTTGAAAATAGAGTACATAGTTTAAAGTCGGATTCTAAAGCATTGTAAATAGATGACTTTGTTCAAGTTGCGGATACTTAAGATTTGAAAATAGATGATATCGTTTAAAGTCGGATTCTAAAGCATTGTAAATAGATGACATTGTTCAAGTTTCCGATTCTTAAGCTTTGAAAATAGATGATATCGTTTAAAGTCGGATTCCAAAGCATTGTAAATAGATGACTTTGTTCAAGTTGCCGATTCTTAAGGTTTTTAAATAGATGATATCGTTTCAAGTCGGATTCTAAAGCATTGTTAATTAATGACTTGTTCAAGTCGCCGATTCTCAAGCTTTGAAAATAGATGATATCGTTTAAAGTCGGATTCTAAAGCACTGTAAATAGATGACTTTGTTCAAGTTGCCGATTCTTAAGGTTTGAAAATAGATGATATCGTTTAAAGTTCGATTCTAAAGCATTGTAAATAGATGACTTTGTTCAAGTTGCGGATTCTTAAGGTACAAAATAGATTATATCGTTTAAAGTCGGATTCTAACGCATTGTAAATAGATGACTTTGTTCAAGTTGCCGATTCTTAAGGTTTGAAAATAGATGATATCGTTTAAAGTCGGATTCTAAAGCATTGTAAATAGATGACTTTGTTCAAGTTGCGGATTCTTAAGGTTTGAAAATAGATGATATCGTTTAAAGTCGGATTCAAAAGCATTGTAAATAGATGACTTGTTCAAGTTGCCGATTCTTAAGCTTTGAAAATAGATGATATGGTTTAAAGTCGGATTCTAAAGCATTGTAAATAGATAACTTTGGTCAAGATGCGGACTCTTAAGGTTTGAAAATAGATGATATTGTTTAAAGTACGATTCTAAAGACTTGTAAGTAGATGACTTTATTACAGTTGCGGATTCTTAAGGTTTGAAAATAGATGAAATTGTTTAAAGTCGCATTCTAAAGCATTGTAAATAGATGACTTTGTTCAAGTTGCGGATTCTTAAGGTTTGAAAATAGATGATATCGGTTAAAGTCGGATTCTAAAGCATTGTCAATAGATGACTTTGTTCAAGTTGCGGATTCTTAAGGTTTGAAAATAGATGATATCGTTTAAAGTCGGATTCTACAGCATTGTAAATACATGACTTTGTTCAAGTGGCCGATACTTTAGGTTTGAAAATAGATGATATCGTTTAAAGTCGGATTCTAAAGCATTGTAAATAGATGACCTTGTTCAAGTTGCGGATGCTTGATGTTTGAAAATAGAGTACATAGTTTAAAGTCGGATTCTAAAGCATTGTAAATAGATGACTTTGTTCAAGTTGCGGATTCTTAAAGTTTGAAAATAGATGATATCGTTTAAAGTCGGATTCTAAAGCATTGTAAATAGATGACTTTGGTCAAGATGCGGACTCTTAAGGTTTGAAAATAGATGATATTGTTTAAAGTACGATTCTAAAGACTTGTAAGTAGATGACTTTATTACAGTTGCGGATTCTTAAGGTTTGAAAATAGATGACATTGTTTAAAGTCGCATTCTAAAGCATTGTAAATAGATGACTTTGTTCAAGTTGCGGATTCTTAAGGTTTGAAAATAGATTATATCGGTTAAAGTCGGATTCTAAAGCATTGTAAATAGATGACTTTGTTCAAGTTGCGGATTCTTAAGGTTTGAAAATAGATGATATCGTTTAAAGTCGGATTCTAAAGCATTGTAAATAGATGACTTTGTTCAAGTTGCGGATTCTTAAGAATTGAAAATAGATGATATCGTTTAAAGTCGGATTCTAAAGCATTGTAAATAGATGACTTTGTTCAAGTTGCGGATTCTTAACGTTTGAAAATAGATGATATCGTTTAAAGTCGGATTCTAAAGCATTGTAAATAAATGACTTTGTTCAAGTTGCGGATTCTTAAGGTTTGAAAATAGATGATATCGTTTAAAGTCGGATTCTAAAGTATTGTAAATAGATGACTTTGTTCAAGTTGCGGATTCTTAAGGTTTGAAAATAGATGATATCGTTTAAAGTCGGATTCTAAAGCATTGTAAATAGATGACTTTGTTCAAGTTGCGGATTCTTAAGGTTTGAAAATAGATGATATCGTTTAAAGTCAGATTCTAAAGCATTGTAAATAGATGACTTTGTTCAAATTGCGGATTCTTAAGGTTTGAAAATAGATGATATCGTTTAAAATCGGATTCTAAAGCATTGTAAATAGATGACTTTGTTCAAGTTTCGAGTTCTTTAGGTTTGAAAATAGATGATATCGTTTAAAGTCGGATACTAAAGCATTGTAAATAGATGACTTCGTTCAAGTTGCCGATTCTTAAGCTTTGAAAATAGATGATATCGTTTAAAGTCGGATTCCAAAGCATTGTAAATTGATGACTTTGTTCAAGTTGCCGATTCTTAAGGTTTTAAAATAGATGATATCGTTTAAAGTCGGATTCTACAGCATTGTAAATAGATGACTTTGTTAAAGTGGCCGATACTTTAGGTTTGAAAATAGATGATATCGTTTAAAGTCGGATTCTAAAGCATTGTAAATAGACGACCTTGTTCACGTTGCGGATTCTTAATGTTTGAAAATAGATGATATCGTTTTAAGTCGGATTCTAAACCATTGTAAATAGATGACTTTGTTCAAGTTGCGGATTCTTAAGGTTTGAAAATAGATGATATCGTTTCAAGTCGGATTCTAAAGCATTGTAAATAGATGACTTTGTTCAAGTGGCGGACTCTTAAGGTTTGAAAATAGATGATATTGTTTAAAGTACGATTCTAAAGCATTGTTAGTAGATGACTTTATTACAGTGGCGGATGCTTTAGTTTTGAAAATAGATGATATCATTTAAAGTCGGATTATAAAGCATTGTAAATAGATGACTTTGTTCAAGTTGCGGAGTCTTTAGGTTTGAAAATAGATTATATCGTTGAAAGTACGATTCTAAAGCATTGTCAATAGATGACATTGTTCAAGTGGCCGATTCTTAAGCTTTGAAAATAGATGATATCGTTTAAAGTCGGATTCCAAAGCATTGTAAATAGATGACTTTGTTCAAGTTGCCGATTCTTAAGGTTTTTAAATAGATGATATCGTGTCAAGTCAGATTCTAAAGCATTGTTAATTAATGACTTGGTCAAGTCGCCGATTCTCAAGCTTTGAAAATAGATGATATCGTTAAAAGTCGGATTCTAAAGCACTGTAAATAGATGACTTTGTTCAAGTTGCGGATTCTTAAGGTTTGAAAATAGATGATATCGTTCAAAGTTCGATTCTAAAGCATTGTAAATAGATGACTTTGTTCAAGTTGCGGATTCTTAAGGTTTGACAATAGATGATATCGTTTAAAGTCGGATTCTAACGCATTGTAAATAGATGACTTTGTTCAAGTTGTTGATTCTTAAGGTTTGAAAATAGATGATATCGTTTAAAGTCGGATTCTAAAGCATTGTAAATAGATGACTTTGTTCAAGTTGCGGATTCTTAAGGTTTGAAAATAGATGATATCGTTTAAAGTCGGATTCTAAAGCATTGTAAATAAATGACTTTGTTCAAGTTGCGGATTCTTAAGGGGGTGAAAATAGATTATATCGTTTAAAGTCGGATTCTAAAGCATTGTAAATAGATGACTTTGTTCAAGTTGCGGATTCTTAAGGTTTGAAAATAGAAGATAATGTTTAAATTAGGATTCAAAAGCATTGTAAATAGATGACTTCGTTCAAGTTGCGGATTCTTAAGGTTTTAAATCAGATGATATCGTTGCAAGTGTGATTCTAAAGCATTGTAAATAGATGACTTTGTTCAAGTTGCGGATTCTTAAGGTTTGAAAATAGATGATATCGTTTAAAGTCGGATTCTTAAGCATTGTAAATAGATGACTTGTTCAAGTTGCCGATTCTTAAGCTTTTAAAATAGATGATATCGTTTAAAGTCGGATTCTAAAGCATTGTAAATAAATGACTTTGTTCAAGTTGCGGATTCTTAAGGTTTGAAAATAGATGATATCGTTTAAAGTCGGATTCTACAGCATTGTAAATAGATGACTTTGTTCAAGTGGCCGATACTTTAGGTTTGAAAATAGATGATATCGTTTAAAGTCGGATTCTAAAGCATTGTAAATAGATGACCTTGTTCAAGTTTCGGATGCTTGATGTTTGAAAATAGAGTACATAGTTTAAAGTCAGATTCTAAAGCATTGTAAATAGATGACTTTGTTCAAGTTGCGGATTCTTAAGGTTTGAAAATAGATGATATCGTTTAAAGTCGGATTCTAAAGCATTGTAAATAGATGACTTTGGTCAAGATGCGGACTCTTAAGGTTTGAAAATAGATGATATCATTTAAAGTCGGATTCTAAAGCATTGTAAATTAATGACTTTGTTCAAGTTGCGGATTCTTAAGGGGGTGAAAATAGATTATATCGTTTAAAGTCGGATTCTAAAGCATTGTAAATAGATGACTTTGTTCAAGTTGCGGATTCTTAAGGTTTGAAAATAGAAGATAATGTTTAAATTAGGATTCAAAAGCATTGTAAATAGATGACTTCGTTCAAGTTGCGGATTCTTAAGGTTTTAAATCAGATGATATCGTTGCAAGTGTGATTCTAAAGCATTGTAAATAGATGACTTTGTTCAAGTTGCGGATTCTTAAGGTTTGAAAATAGATGATATCGTTTAAAGTCGGATTCTTAAGCATTGTAAATAGATGACTTGTTCAAGTTGCCGATTCTTAAGCTTTGAAAATAGATGATATCGTTTAAAGTCGGATTCTAAAGCATTGTAAATAAATGACTTTGTTCAAGTTGCGGATTCTTAAGGTTGGAAAATAGATGATATCGTTTAAAGTCGGATTCTACAGCATTGTAAATAGATGACTTTGTTCAAGTGGCCGATACTTTAGGTTTGAAAATAGATGATATCGTTTAAAGTCGGATTCTAAAGCATTGTAAATAGATGACCTTGTTCAAGTTTCGGATGCTTGATGTTTGAAAATAGAGTACATAGTTTAAAGTCAGATTCTAAAGCATTGTAAATAGATGACTTTGTTCAAGTTGCGGATTCTTAAGGTTTGAAAATAGATGATATCGTTTAAAGTCGGATTCTAAAGCATTGTAAATAGATGACTTTGGTCAAGATGCGGACTCTTAAGGTTTGAAAATAGATGATATTGTTTAAAGTACGATTCTAAAGACTTGTAAGTAGATGACTTTATTACAGTTGCGGATTCTTAAGGTTTGAAAATAGATGACATTGTTTAAAGTCGCATTCTAAAGCATTGTAAATAGATGACTTTGTTCAAGTTGCGGATTCTTAAGGTTTGAAAATAGATGATATCGTTTAAAGTCGGATTCTAAAGCATTGTAAATAGATTACTTTGTTCAAGTTGCGGATTTTTAAGGTTTGAAAATAGATGATATCGTTTAAAGTCGGATTCTACAGCATTGTAAATAAATGACTTTGTTCAAGTGGCCGATACTTTAGGTTTGAAAATAGATGATATCGTTTAAAGTCGGATTCTAAAGCATTGTTAATAGATGACCTTGTTCAAGTTGCGGATGCTTGATGTTTGAAAATAGAGTACATAGTTTAAAGTCGGATTCTAAAGCATTGTAAATAGATGACTTTGTTCAAGTTGCGGATTCTTAAGGTTTGAAAATAGATGATATCGTTTAAAGTCGGATTCTAAAGCATTGTAAATAGATGACTTTGGTCAAGATGCGGACTCTTAAGGTTTGAAAATAGATGATATTGTTTAAAGTACGATTCTAAAGACTTGTAAGTAGATGACTGTATTACAGTTGCGGATTCTTAAGGTTTGAAAATAGATGACATTGTTTAAAGTCGCATTGTAAAGCATTGTAAATAGATGACTTTGTTCAAGTTGCGGATTCTTATGGTTTGAAAATAGATGATATCGGTTAAAGTCGGATTCTAAAGCATTGTAAATAGATGACTTTGTTCAAGTTGCGGATTCTTAAGGTTTGAAAATAGATGATATCGTTTAAAGTCGGATTCTAAAGCATTGTAAATAGATGACTTTGTTCAAGTTGCGGATTCTTAAGAATTGAAAATATATGATATCGTTTAAAGTCAGATTCTAAAGCATTGTAAATAGATGACTTTGTTCAAGTTGCGGATTCTTAACGTTTGAAAATAGATGATATCGTTTAAAGTCGGATTCTAAAGTATTGTAAATAGATGACTTTGTTCAAGGTGCGGATTCTTAAGGTTTGAAAATAGATGATATCGTTTAAAGTCGGATTCTAAAGCATTGTAAATAGATGACTTTGTTCAAGTTGCGGATTCTTAAGGTCTTAAAATAGATGATATCGTTTAAAGTCAGATTCTAAAGCATTGTAAATAGATGACTTTGTTCAAATTGCGGATTCTTAAGGTTTGAAAATAGATGATATCGTTTAAAATCGGATTCTAAAGCATTGTAAATAGATGACTTTGTTCAAGTTGCGAGTTCTTTAGGTTTGAAAATATATGATATCGTTTAAAGTCGGATTCCAAAGCATTGTAAATAGATGACTTTGTTCAAGTTGCCGATTCTTAAGCTTTGAAAATAGATGATATCGTTTAAAGTCGGATTCTACAGCATTGTAAATAGATGACTTTTTTCAAGTGGCCGATACTTTAGGTTTGAAAATAGATGATATCGTTTAAAGTCGGATTCTAAAGCATTGTAAATAGATGACTTCGTTCAAGTTGCCGATTCTTAAGCTTTGAAAATAGATGATATCGTTTAAAGTCGGATTCCAAAGCATTGTAAATAGATGACTTTGTTCAAGTTGCCGATTCTTAAGGTTTTAAAATAGATGATATCGTTTAAAGTCGGATTCTACAGCATTGTAAATAGATGACTTTGTTCAAGTGGCCGATACTTTAGGTTTGAAAATAGATGATATCGTTAAAAGTCGAATTCTAAAGCATTGTAAATAGATGACCTTGTTCACGTTGCGGATTCTTAATGTTTGAAAAAAGATGATATCGTTTTAAGTCGGATTCTAAAGCATTGTAAATAGATGACTTTGTTCAAGTTGCGGATTCTTAAGGTTTGAAAATAGATGATATCGTTTCAAGTCGGATTCTAAAGCATTGTAAATAGATGACTTTGTTCAAGTTGCGGACTCTTAAGGTTTGAAAATAGATGATATTGTTTAAAGTACGATTCTAAAGCATTGTTAGTAGATGACTTTATTACAGTGGCGGATGCTTTAGTTTTGAAAATAGATGATATCATTTAAAGTCGGATTATAAAGCATTGTAAATAGATGACTTTGTTCAAGTTGCGGAGTCTTTAGGTTTGAAAATAGATTATATCGTTGAAAGTACGATTCTAAAGCATTGTAAATAGATGACATTGTTCAAGTGGCCGATTCTTAAGCTTTGAAAATAGATGATATCGTTTAAAGTCGGATTCCAAAGCATTGTAAATAGATGACTTTGTTCAAGTTGCCGATTCTTAAGGTTTTTAAATAGATGATATCGTTTCAAGTCAGATTCTAAAGCATTGTTAATTAATGACTTGGTCAAGTCGCCGATTCTCAAGCTTTGAAAATAGATGATATCGTTTAAAGTCGGATTCTAAAGCACTGTAAATAGATGACTTTGTTCAAGTTGCGGATTCTTAAGGTTTGAAAATAGATGATATCGTTCAAAGTTCGATTCTAAAGCATTGTAAATAGATGACTTTGTTCAAGTTGCGGATTCTTAAGGTTTGACAATAGATGATATCGTTTAAAGTCGGATTCTAACGCATTGTAAATAGATGACTTTGTTCAAGTTGTTGATTCTTAAGGTTTGAAAATAGATGATATCGTTTAAAGTCGGATTCTAAAGCATTGTAAATAGATGACTTTGTTCAAGTTGCGGATTCTTAAGGTTTGAAAATAGATGATATCGTTTAAAGTCGGATTCTAAAGCATTGTAAATAAATGACTTTGTTCAGGTTGCGGATTCTTAAGGGGGTGAAAATAGATTATATCGTTTAAAGTCGGATTCTAAAGCATTGTAAATAGATGACTTTGTTCAAGTTGCGGATTCTTAAGGTTTGAAAATAGAAGATAATGTTTAAATTAGGATTCAAAAGCATTGTAAATAGATGACTTCGTTCAAGTTGCGGATTCTTAAGGTTTTAAATCAGATGATATCGTTGCAAGTGTGATTCTAAAGCATTGTAAATAGATGACTTTGTTAAAGTTGCGGATTCTTAAGGTTTGAAAATAGATGATATCGTTTAAAGTCGGATTCTTAAGCATTGTAAATAGATGACTTGTTCAAGTTGCCGATTCTTAAGCTTTTAAAATAGATGATATCGTTTAAAGTCGGATTCTAAAGCATTGTAAATAAATGACTTTGTTCAAGTTGCGGATTCTTAAGGTTGGAAAATAGATGATATCGTTTAAAGTCGGATTCTAAAGCATTGTAAATAGATGACCTTGTTCAAGTTTCGGATGCTTGATGTTTGAAAATAGAGTACATAGTTTAAAGTCAGATTCTAAAGCATTGTAAATAGATGACTTTGTTCAAGTTGCGGATTCTTAAGGTTTGAAAATAGATGATATCGTTTAAAGTCGGATTCTAAAGCATTGTAAATAGATGACTTTGGTCAAGATGCGGACTCTTAAGGTTTGAAAATAGATGATATTGTTTAAAGTACGATTCTAAAGACTTGTAAGTAGATGACTTTATTACAGTTGCGGATTCTTAAGGTTTGAAAATAGATGACATTGTTTAAAGTCGCATTCTAAAGCATTGTAAATAGATGACTTTGTTCAAGTTGCGGATTCTTAAGGTTTGAAAATAGATGATATCGTTTAAAGTCGGATTCTAAAGCATTGTAAATAGATTACTTTGTTCAAGTTGCGGATTTTTAAGGTTTGAAAATAGATGATATCGTTTAAAGTCGGATTCTACAGCATTGTAAATAAATGACTTTGTTCAAGTGGCCGATACTTTAGGTTTGAAAATAGATGATATCGTTTAAAGTCGGATTCTAAAGCATTGTTAATAGATGACCTTGTTCAAGTTGCGGATGCTTGATGTTTGAAAATAGAGTACATAGTTTAAAGTCGGATTCTAAAGCATTGTAAATAGATGACTTTGTTCAAGTTGCGGATTCTTAAGGTTTGAAAATAGATGATATCGTTTAAAGTCGGATTCTAAAGCATTGTAAATAGATGACTTTGGTCAAGATGCGGACTCTTAAGGTTTGAAAATAGATGATATTGTTTAAAGTACGATTCTAAAGACTTGTAAGTAGATGACTGTATTACAGTTGCGGATTCTTAAGGTTTGAAAATAGATGACATTGTTTAAAGTCGCATTGTAAAGCATTGTAAATAGATGACTTTGTTCAAGTTGCGGATTCTTATGGTTTGAAAATAGATGATATCGGTTAAAGTCGGATTCTAAAGCATTGTAAATAGATGACTTTGTTCAAGTTGCGGATTCTTAAGGTTTGAAAATAGATGATATCGTTTAAAGTCGGATTCTAAAGCATTGTAAATAGATGACTTTGTTCAAGTTGCGGATTCTTAAGAATTGAAAATAGATGATATCGTTTAAAGTCAGATTCTAAAGCATTGTAAATAGATGACTTTGTTCAAGTTGCGGATTCTTAACGTTTGAAAATAGATGATATCGTTTAAAGTCGGATTCTAAAGTATTGTAAATAGATGACTTTGTTCAAGGTGCGGATTCTTAAGGTTTGAAAATAGATGATATCGTTTAAAGTCGGATTCTAAAGCATTGTAAATAGATGACTTTGTTCAAGTTGCGGATTCTTAAGGTCTTAAAATAGATGATATCGTTTAAAGTCAGATTCTAAAGCATTGTAAATAGATGACTTTGTTCAAATTGCGGATTCTTAAGGTTTGAAAATAGATGATATCGTTTAAAATCGGATTCTAAAGCATTGTAAATAGATGACTTTGTTCAAGTTGCGAGTTCTTTAGGTTTGAAAATATATGATATCGTTTAAAGTCGGATTCCAAAGCATTGTAAATAGATGACTTTGTTCAAGTTGCCGATTCTTAAGCTTTGAAAATAGATGATATCGTTTAAAGTCGGATTCTACAGCATTGTAAATAGATGACTTTTTTCAAGTGGCCGATACTTTAGGTTTGAAAATAGATGATATCGTTTAAAGTCGGATTCTAAAGCATTGTAAATAGATGACTTCGTTCAAGTTGCCGATTCTTAAGCTTTGAAAATAGATGATATCGTTTAAAGTCGGATTCCAAAGCATTGTAAATAGATGACTTTGTTCAAGTTGCCGATTCTTAAGGTTTTAAAATAGATGATATCGTTTAAAGTCGGATTCTACAGCATTGTAAATAGATGACTTTGTTCAAGTGGCCGATACTTTAGGTTTGAAAATAGATGATATCGTTAAAAGTCGAATTCTAAAGCATTGTAAATAGATGACCTTGTTCACGTTGCGGATTCTTAATGTTTGAAAAAAGATGATATCGTTTTAAGTCGGATTCTAAAGCATTGTAAATAGATGACTTTGTTCAAGTTGCGGAT